>JAODAL010018014.1:0-75965 GCA_025379985.1 Phyllomedusa bahiana | reverse complement strand
AGGGAAACCCTCGTCGCAGATGTGAATTGGGGGTTTAAAAGTCGAATATAAAATATTATGTACAGTTGTGAGCTACAGTGTACAAGAAGGACATAGCTGAGCTAGAACAGGTGCAAAGGAAGGCAACCAAATTGATAAAGGTGAAGGGTGGATTGTAATACTAAGACAGGCTGTCAAATCTGGGATTATTCAGTTTGGAAAAAGAAGATGATTTAAGGGTGATTTAATTACCTTTCACAGTGCACAGATCTTGAATGATCTTTTTACACCTTTGCCTTCTAGAATGACAAGGGTGCATGGTCTAATCTAGAGGTAAGGTTTTGCCATAATTATAGATGGGGATTTTTTACTGTAAGAACGGTGAGACTAAGGAACTTGCCACAAGAGGTTGCCATGCTGGATTCATTGATCAAGTTCAAGATACTTATATACTTTTAATATTACAGACTATGAATACTAGTCTCTAGAGATAGCACACTGAAGCAGAGATTTACTCTGATTGCCATTTTTGGAATCAGAAAGGAATTTTTCCTCTTGTATGGGATAATTGGCATCCACCTCATAGGAGTTTTTGCCTTCCTGTGGATCAATACTGTAGGGTATTGGTGGGACTTGATACAGCTGTGTCTCTTCCCAAACTTATCTACTATATCAATATGTTACTATGTGAGGACAAGCGGCATAACTAGAGAAGCCTGGCACCTATAGTAAACTGTTGGATCCCCCTCCAGTCCCTACTTCGACCACAAACATTTACCAATACCTGTTAATAATAGTCACACAGTTACTAGATAGAGAAAATATCTCACCATACATATCACCATCATACTGTTTCCAAACAAATCCCACTATCCCAAGACCAACATTACCAATAATGCCTTATGGTAACAAAAACCCTCACTGGCGGACACCAAGCCCAAGTGATAGTCATGGAGAGGCATCTCTCAGATGCCTCCATTATTAACACTGGAATTAATAGGAAAATGACACCAAACAAAATTCTCTTTTTTACTTAAATAAACACTCCCCGACACCAACCGTCTTTAAGCATTTTATTAAAAGAATAGATCCAAGGGTGATCTGACATAGTCCACCAAATCAGAAGCAATCCAAAATGGAAAACTGTAAATAAATGGAAACATACAGTACATACATAGGCCTGAGAGCCTATTCAGCATCCAGGAAAACTGAGTATCACCCACAAGTAGCACCTAGTTATTTTTTGTCATAGAACAGCTGTGCCACTTGTGGGAGATGGGGCATTACTCACAGAAAAAAGAGATAATAATAGGAATATAGAAAACCGTCTCACAGATCAAAAGAAAAATTCCTAAAACAATAATCTTTAATAAATATGCATTAAAATAATTATCCTTTTATATAAAAAATGGCCTCACACATATAGCCACTATACAAATATGCAACTGTATATGTATAAAGTACCCGGGTGTATATCAGTACTAAATTACAAAAGCAAGTGGACAGTGTCTAGAAATCACAGCAAAAAAGACATTGTACCAAATACCTTTTTAGCGGGGAGAAGTACCCCTATAAGAGGGAGGAAATGTGGTCAAAAAATGTGGTCAAAAACTCAGGTTCTGAAGACCTTGTCACAGTAGACCCCGTTGCCCCATTGGCCCATTATATACCATATAATAGAAAAAGCACTATCGCTATCACTATACTAGTCCTATCCAGATAGAGCACTCGCCCTGAAAAGGGCGACCCCACCTCTCGACGACTCACCCTAACTAACTAAATTATACAGTAACATACATAAAGAACACAGACATAAGTCCCGACGCGTATCCCCAAGATATGGTTCATCAGGGCAGGCTCGGACTGGGCCGCCGGGGGACCGGGGAATCCCCCGGTGGGCCCCGAGCCGCTGTGCGCCCCGGAGGCATGCCATCGCTCCCCGGGGCCTGGCCGCGCATCCGGTCACTGGACGCCCGGGACCCGCGTCCCGAGCACCCAGAGACCAACCCGGGAGTTGGGGACTAATGTCCCCGACTCCCGGGGCTGCGCGGTGTCAGCAGAGCACAGCGCCACTAGCGCTGCGCTCCGCTGCTCTCCCCGGCAGGCTGAAGACGCTAGGCCTTCAGCCTGCCGGGCGCCGGCCCCTACTGGTGACGTAGGCGGCGCGGGGACGTCACTTCACCGCGCCGCCTATGCAGGGCGCCAGAACGGAGCCGGCGGGGCGCTCGAGCGGCCGGGCCCTGCCAGGAGCCGGAGCGGGAGCGGGAGCCAGGCCAGGTAAGTGGTGGTTGTTTTTTGTTTTTTTTTAAACTATCTAAGGGGCCCTGGTTACTATGGGGGGCCCTGGCTACTATGGGGGGCCCCTGACTACTCATAGGGCCCCTGACTACTAAGGGGGGGGGCCCTGGCTACTAAGGGGGGGGGCCCTGGCTACTAAGGGGGGCCCTGACTACTAAGGGGGGCCCCTGGCTACTAGGGGGGGCCCCTGACTACTAAGAGGGGCCCCTGACTACTAAGGGGGGCCCCTGGCTACTAAGGGGGGGCCCCTGACTACTATGGGGTCCCTGGCTACAGGGGGGGCCCCCGGGTATATGGGGGGCCCTGACTACTAAGAGGGGCCCCTGACTACTAAGGGGGGGGCCCTGGCTACTAAGGGGGTGGGCCCTGACTACAAAGGGGGGCCCCTGACTACAAAGGGGGGCCCCTGGCTACTAAGGGGGGGGCCCCTGACTACTAAGTGGGGCCCCAGTCGAAAATTAGGGGTGCCCAGGCTACTAAGGGGGGGGCCCTGGCTACTAAGGGGGGGGCCCTGGCTACTAAGGGGGGGCCCCCTGACTACTAAGGGGGGGGCCCTGACTACTAAGGGGGGGGCCCTGACTACTAAGGGGGGGCCCTGGCTACTATGGGGGGGCCCTGACTACTAAGGGGGGGCCCAGACTACAGGGGGGGGGGCCCTGACTACTAAGGGGGGCCCCTGACTACAAAGGGGGGGGGGCCCCTGACTACTAAGAGGGGGGGGGGCCCTGGCTACTATGGGGGGGCCCTGGCTACTATGGGGGGCCCCTGTCTAATCAGAGGGGCCCCTGACTACTAAGGGGGGGCCCTGGCTTCTAAGGGGGGGGGGGGCCCAGGCTACAAAGGGGGGCCCCTGACTACTAAGGGAGGCCCCTGGTACTATGGGGGGCCCCTGACTATAAGAGGGGCCCCTGAACAACTAAGGGGGGCCCCTGGCTACTAAGGGGGGGGGGCCCTGAATACGATGGGAGGCCCCTGGCTACAATGGGGGGCCCCCTGGTTTCTATGGGGGGCCCCTGACTACTAAAGAGGGGCCCCTGACTATAAGGGGGGGGGCCCTGGATACTATGGGGGTGGGCCCTGACTACTAAGGGGGGCCCCGGGACTTACTAAGGGGGGCCCCTGGTACTATGGGGGCCACTGACTACTAAGAGGGGCCCCTGACTACTAAGGGGGGCCCCTGGCTACGCAGGGGGGGGGGGTGCCCTGGCTACTAAGAGGGCCCCTGACTACAAAGGGGGGGTGCCCAGGTACTAAGGGGGGGCCTGGCTACTAAGGGGGGGGGGGCCCTGGTACTAAGGGGGGGCCCCTGACTACTAAGGGGGGGGCCCTGACTCAAAGGGGGGGCCCTGACTACTAAGGGGGGGCCCTGGCTACTATGGGGGGGCCCTGGCTACTAAGGGGGGGCCCTGACTACTAAGGGGGGGGCCCTGACTACTAAGGGGGGCCCCTGACTACTAAGGGGGGGGGCCCTGACTACTAAGAGGGGGGGGTGGCCCTGGCTACTATGGGTGGCCCTGGCTACTATGGGGGGCCCTGGCTACTATGGGGGGCCTTGGCTACTAATGGGGGCCCTGGCTACTAAGGGGGGCCCTGGCTACTATGGGGGCCCCTGACTACTAAGGGGGGCCCTGACTACTAAGGGGGCCCCGGTCTACTATGGGGGGCCCTGGCTACTATGGGGGGCCCTGGCTACTGGGGGGGCCCTGGCTACTAATGGAGGCCCTGACTACTAAGGGGGCCCCTGACTACTAAGGGGGCCCTGGCTACTTAGGGGGCCCCTGGCTACTAAGGGGGCCCCTGACTACTAAGGGGGCCCCTGACTACTAAGGGGGCCCTGGCTACTAAGGGGGCCCTGGCTACTAATGGAGGCCCTGACTACTAAGGGGGCCCTGGCTACTATGGGGGCCCCTGACTACTAAGGGGGCCCTGGCTACTAAGGGGGCCCTGGCTAGTTGGGGGGCTCTGGCTACTAAGGGGGGCCCTAACTACTAATGGGGGCCCTGAATACTAAGGGGCCCTTTTGGCTACTATGGGGGCCCCCTGACTTACTAAGGGGGCCCTGGCTACTAAGGGGGCCCTGGCTACTATGGGGGGCCCTGGCTACGAAGGGGGCCCCGACTAAGAATGGGGGCCCGGACTACAAAGGGGGTCCCTGACTACTATGGGAGGCCCTGATTTATTGGGGGGGCCCTGGCTATATGGGGGGCCCCCTGATTCCCTATGGGGGGCCCCTGGCTACTATGGGGGGCCCTGACTACTATGGGGAGGCCTGGCTACTATGGGGGGCCCTGGCTACTATGGGGGGCCCCTGACTACTATGGGGAGGCCTGGCTACTATGGGGGGCCTAAACTATAAGGGAGGCCCTTAATACTAGGGGGGCCCTGGCTACTAAGGGGGCCCTGGCTACTCTGGGGGGGCCCTGGCTACTATGGTGGGCCCCTGACTACTATGGGGGCCCTGGCTACTATGGGGGGCCCTGACTACATAAAGGGGCCCCCTGACTACATAAAGGGGGCCCTGACTACTAAATGGGGGCCCTGACTACATAAAGGGGGCCCCTGGCTATATAAAGGGGGCCCTGACTAACTAAGGGACCCCTGACTACCTAAAAGGGGCCCCTGGACTACCTACACACTACCTAAAGGGGGCCCTGACTACTAACACTAGCTAAAGGGGGCCCCTGACTACCTACACACAGCTAAAGGGGGGGCCTGATTCCTGCACACTAGCTAAAGGGGGCCCCTAACTACCTGTATACTACATAAAAGAGACCTTAACTGCCTGTACACTCCCTAAAGAGACCCCTAACTGCCTGTTTTACTCCCTAAAGGGGGCCCTTTAAAACTGCCTGTATATTTTCTAAAAGAGGACCCTTAATGCCTGTATACTCCCTAAAAGAGACCCCCTAACTGCCTGTATACTCCTGCATTATCTCAGGGGGGTTATTTCCTTTCCCCACCCTCCAAACCCCTAGGATACAGACCTCTAAATTATGGCTTGTACCCGCTCTCCCACCCCTGGGAAGTTTGTAGAGAGGTGGGAATGGGTAAAAAGATGCTGGAAAATTGAGGATTCTAAGATATATGTGTGTAATTTCTGCAGGGATGAGTGTGGCCGGGATAAATCATCATGGCGGGTGTGGAAGGATGCAGAAGAAAGGGAATAAGAACGACTCATGAGAGAAGAGAACGACTCCTCAGATAGGACGTCTCTGGTGAGTCCCTGGATGTAAGGGGTTATGTTACTTCTATATTGGATCAGTGTATTATTCACTGTAATGTGATGTGACCTGAGCTGGTGTTTTGACCTCTATGTGGTCTCTATATGGCGGGTTTTGTAGGTTTATTTCCTGAGCTGGTTGTCTGACCTCTATGTGGTCTCTATATGGCAGTGTTGTAGGTTTATACCTGAGTGGTGGCTGACCTCTATGTGGTCTCTATTTTGGCGGTGTTGTAGGTTATACCTGAGCTGGTGTCTGACCTCTATGTGGTCTCTATATGGCGGTGTTGTAGGTTATATTGGGATTAGTTTAGTGGGAGTGTACATGTGTCCCTGATTGACCCTGTGATAGGAGTTACACTCTACTTTCTTGCTGGTGTGTATTTTAGAAGGTGGGGCGGTGTGTGACCAAGGGAAACGTGGAGGGGGATATTGTATGTGGGTGGAGGGGGATATTGTATGTGGGTGGAGGGGGATATTGTATGTGGGTGGGGGAGATATTGTATGTGGGTGGAGGGGGATATTGTATGTGTGTGGAGGGGGATATTGTATGTGGGTGGAGGGGGATATTGTATGTGGGTGGAGGGGATATTGTATGTGGGTGGTGGGGGATATTGTATGTGGGTGGAGGGGGATATTGTATGTGGGTGGAGGGGGGGTTTTTGTATGTGGGTGGAGGGGGATATTGTATGTGGGTGGAGGGGGATATTGTATTTTGGGTGGAGGGGGATATTGTATGTGGGTGGAGGGAGATATTGTATGTGGGTGGAGGGGATATTGTATGTGGGTGGAGGGGATATTGTATGTGGGTGGAGGGGGATATTGTATGTGGGTGGAGGGGGATATTGTATGTGGGTGGTGGGGGATATTGTATGTGGGTGGAGGGGGATATTGTATGTGGGTGGAGGGGATATTGTATGTGGGTGGAGGGGGATATTGTATGTGGGTGGAGGGGGATATTGTATGTGGGTGGAGGGGGATATTGTATGTGGGTGGAGGGGGATATGGATGGAGCTACTTAGCCCTGTGTCTATGATATGCTAGACAGACAGATATGTGCGATAGACAGATATGCGACTCACTTGCTATTGTACTACACAATACAGTTCTGTTTTGCACACTGTATTATGTGGTAAAATGGGCGCATTTATGTCCGAGAGGCCGGTAATATTTTTACGTACAGTAGGGTGGGCCCCCCAAGATCAAGGGTGGGCCCCCCCCAGATCAACTCCCCTGTGGGCCCCAGACCCCCCAGTCCGACACTGCATCAGGGGATAATAATTATACATCTGTGATGAGAGATGATGATGGTCCAAGTGATGGCATGATGAGGCCATATAAAGGATAATTATTTTAATGCATATTTATTAAAGATTATTGTTTTAGGAATTTTTCTTTTGATCTGTGAGATGGGGCATTACCCAGCTTTTTGCGACACAGGATATTCTATCCAGTGTCCAGAGAGTTGGGTGATGTTGTATTCCCCAAATGTCACACAGTTTTCCTATTTTAGAAAATCTGTATCACCTGTTGCACCCTACCCTCTCTGAACCTCCACTCTATTCCAGATCCCCCACTAGAACCCCTCTCCTCCACACCATCTATCCCCCCACTTTTAACCCTTCACCTGCACTCAAACCACTCAGTCCTACCCCATCTACCTCCACCACTCTTAAACCCCCTTACCCAGCCAATCTACTTTCTCACTCTAAAATACCCTTCCTATCCCCATTCTACAACCATGCAAGCACATTTATCCCTCACTACACCCACACCCAGATACCTCTGACACTCACACCCCCACCCATTCTCAGTCACATACTCACCACTCCTACTGTAGAGCTGCGAGCAGCCTGGATCTTCAGATGCTGCTCTGCTGAGGACAGGCGGCAGCTACGGTGGTAGTTCTTCCACTACTTAGGATTCAGGACTATTTTCTTTAGTAACACTTTCATAAATGCAGTATTTACTTTATCAAAAGATGATTATACTTAAATATAAGTGAATAGAATGAATGGTACCATTGCACATTCACATGTCATCTCAGACATCTCAGAGTTAATGTTGACAGATCTCTGTGACATCTCTTTATGTCACATCAAAAAATGTGCAAAAATGGAAGTATAAAAACTCACAAAAAAATTTGATTATTCTAGACAGACATTTCTATTAGTAATAATTTAGGCTGCTCACCCTGTTAAAAGATAAAATCATAATACTGAATTGTAATATACAGTGCACACATAAACATACATGTGCAAACATTCAGAAAACATCTCTTACACTGGAAAGTTTCACTGCTATCCTGCAATAAAGAATATTCTTTATTTCTCCATGGTGTGTTAATGAGATAACATGATCATTGCTCAAAGTGTTCAGGTGCTTAATTACAAATAACTCATCCATCTTTTATCTATTCATGTGTGAAGCAGCGGATTTCCATGGCTAAGTGCCAGAAAACTTTGTTGTATCACTAAGATTAAACTTGCGGTGCATTTGTAGACATCCAAGCAGTCTTATCACATTCCTATCAGTATAGAACCAATTTCCCCCTGGAATATTTGCTTTTGCAACTATTTTTGCCCTTTGGAACGAATTGTGGATTTTTTTTATTGTGTAATAATTTGTTAGATTAAAAATTCTATACAGCTATAGCAGAAAGAGAAACAAAAACTGAATTTAGAACCAACAGATTAACCCTAGCAACAAATTTCAGACAACTTTTATATGAAATACTTGACTACTTGGGTTATCTTAAAGGGGTTTTGCCACGATCTAATGTTGACGTGGGATCTTCCAAAATGGGTATTTTATCACTTTTCTAAATATATGTGATTATAAAAAGTGTAACCTGTGAGAGCTACAGCCTGACTAAGATGCCCTTAGTTTCCTGACTGTTTACATTAGTTACGACCAGGAGCTGACAGGAGCTGATCTGGCCACACTTGCGTTGTTTGCACTTCTTATCTGATGGCAGGGCACATGAAGGAGCTTTGAAGGGAGTGGGAGAAAAGATCCTGTATCTTTTGTATAGAGAATCAACTGGTTGTAATGTAATTATCTGAGTAAACATGCAGATGCTCCCTGGCTCCCTGCTCAGCCCTCCTCCCCTCCCTGCAGCAGTCCCTGAATGAACAAAAGAACACTGCCTGCTTGGAACTTATCTTCTCTCCTGAGCAGATAAGAGATAGAAACAAAACCGTAGAGCTGGTGCACAATACAGTTATCCTCTGTGGATTAGCCAAGCAATGGTTACTCAACTACAGAGACTGAGTATCAGCCTCAGGAGCGTGCATGGTAGGTGCAGCGATGAGATCACAGAGAAGGTACTTATTTTTTTAAACACAGAAACACAACACCTCTTTTCTCAAGACTTTAGATCAGAGTATCAGCCTGTTAGGTGAGGAAATCACTTCTTGGCAAAACCCCTTTAAACTAAGGATTGGCCATCTACATTTGATCAGTGGGCATTGGACCACCTGACCACTGACAGTATCAGATACCATGTTTTTAAAATATTATTTTTATTGGATATGGTATAAAATTTATGTAGTTTTTTTGTGGCATGTATGTATGTCTTTTTTATTTTTTGATGTATCCTGCCCTTGCAGAGAATTGTATTCCTCATTCCATTACCAATTTAAGGTTTCAAAGTCAACAGTGTGTGGAACAGTATGGGGGATTTGTGAAATAATATGTCAGCCAAAAATTTTTACAAACCATTCAACAGAACAGTGAATATTCACAGGGGATAAATGTAGTGAGCATGCAACCTTCCTGAAATATATTTTCTACTTTACTGAGTGCAATTGTTAATGCCAAATACTGATTTGTTATGGATGACACAGGATCCTATGGCTGCAAGGGCTTTAGACAATTAAATATAGTAAGAAAGCTTTATAACAAGGCTTTTTATCTCCCTCACCAAGACCTCTTCCAGATACAAATGATCCCCCTATGCTATTTCATAGTGTGGAATAGAAGGTCTCTCAAATGTGCAAAAATCAGAGAGGTATGTTGAATTGGAGAGTTCTGACCACCACAATTTAATTAACGCCTGACAATACAGGCAACTTAGTAATGACATACTATGCTGCTTAACTGTATACTATAGGTGTGTTCTCACCATGAGGTTTTACAGAGCCACAGCCAGCTTCAATCAAAATACTTTTTACTCACAGCCAAATTCAGACTTACACTTCCAGGTTAGGCTGTAGGTGGGTCTACAGCAGTGATTTACATATCAGCTCTGCTATCCTTAGCTAGTCCTGTTATAGGGACCTCACTGCAGGAGATTTATAAAATGCAGCACACACGGCTACCAAGCACTTCGGCTTAACACTTGTCATTAACTTAGATAAAAAAAAGCTTCAGTGCTAGAGATAAGACTCAGCAGGGAGTGACTCACCATGGTCGGACTGACTGACGGCAACTTGGATCAATCTGATAAGAGAAAGAGCAGGAAGACGTGGTCGTTAACCTATAGAAACTTGTATACACCAGCAATAGATGTAACGGTCCCGGTCGGAAAAGTGGATCCACTGGACCACCGCAAGCGATGGTGTAAGCCACGCCAGGGAGCGGAGTCTAAGTAGGTCCCGGTTCTCACAAGAGCCCGCCACAGAGCAGGATGGACTTGCCGCGGCGGGAGTCTACCAGGTCGCTACCCCTGACGCGACTTGCTTGCGGTGGCAGCCGAGGTATAGCGTGGTACAGAATCGTAAAGCAGGCTCATAGTCGGGGACAGGCAGAAGGTCGGGACAGGCGGCAGAGGTTCGTGGTCGAGGACAGGCAGGAAGGTCAGGGTAGGCGGCAGAGGTTCGTGGTCAGGAGACGGAGGCGAATGGTATGGTACACAGAAGATCAGAACAAGACTTCAGGAAATGCTTTCTCTATAGGCAAAGGCACTAAAGATCCGTCAGGGAGTGGGTGGAAGCGCCCAGGTAATATAGAGGCAGCGCCTGGTAATTAGCCAATTACAGGCGCACTGGCCCTTTAAATTCCACAGAGCCGGCGCACGCGCGCCCTAAAGCATGGGGACACGCGTGCCGAGCAGCAGGGGACTGCTGAGAGACTGGAGTGCGGCCCGGTGAGTACCGGCGCGCAGGGGGATGAGTGCGCCCATCGCCCGACACCCGGGCAGCGGCAGCACTCGCCCCGATGCGGGGGCACCGACAGAGCTGCGACGGCGTCTGCAGCCCGAGCTGCAGGCTGCGGCACCGTTCGCAACAGTACCCCCCCCTTAGCCCTCCCCTTCATCCTGGCCTGGAGGAACTTCTGCACCAACTTATGGTCCAGGATGTTGTCCTCCGGCTCCCATGATCTTTATTCAGGCCCAAACTCCTTCCAGTCGATAAGGAAATGCTGCTTTCCCCTAATGGTCTTCATATCCAGGATTTCTTTTACAGCGAAGATGTTGGTGGACATCGCTTCGGATGACGGAGGAGCAATCCTCTGGGAAAAGCGGCTCAGGACCACAGGTTTTAACAAGGAGACATGGAAGGAGTTGGGAATACGCATGGTGGGTGGGAGCCGGAGTTTATAGGCAGCCGGGTTGATGCGACTGAGTATTTCAAATGGTCCTAAATAACCAGTTTGTAAGTGGGGACCTTGAGCCGGATATATCTGGCCGAAAGCGACACCTTGTCGCCAGGGGAAAAAACTGGTGAGAGTCTTCTATTTTTGTCCGCTCTGACCTTTATGCGTGCGGATGCATGCTGCAGAGACTGGCGCATCTGATTCCAAATGGTCAGCATATCTCGGGCCAAAGTATCCGCTGCCGACACCTCTGACGGAGAAGACAATGGTAACGGAGGGCGGGGATGCTGGCCATACACAACAAAAAACGGAGAGGTACCAGTGGATTCCGAATCCAGGGAGTTATATGAAAACTCTGCCCAAGGAAGTAAACTGGCCCAGTCATCCTGTCGGGCCGAGACAAAGTGCCGCAAATAGCCCCCCAAGATCTGATTGATACTCTCCACTTGGCCGTTCGTCTGCGGGTGGTAGGCTGAGGAGAAATCCAAGTTCACCTGCAACCGAGAGCAGAGAGCCCGCCAGAACCTCGATACGAGTTGGACCCCCCGATCCGAGACAATATGCTGGGGAAGTCCGTGTAAATGGAAGATGTGGAGAAAAAATGGCTGGCCAACTGGGGAGCAGATGGTAGAGGTCACGATCTTGGCGAAGCTCTTCTTGCCTCTCAGCGAAGCGCATGTCTATGCGGGTTGCCAGGTGGATTAATTCGCTTAAAGAGGACTGCAAATTTATTGCTGCAAGGGCATCCTTAACCCTGCTGGAAAGGCCTTTCTTAAAGGTGGCACACAGGGCGGCGTCATTCCAGGACAGCTCTGATGCTTGGGTGCGAAACTGTACCGCATAATCTCCGACCGAGGATTCGCCCTGGCGCAGGTTCAAAAGTGCCATCCCCGCGGAAGATGCCCGCGCTGGCTCCTCGAAGACACTGCGGAATTCTGAGAGGAAGGCATGCAGGTCAGCAGTCACCGGATCGCTCCTGTCCCAGAGGGGTGTAGCCCAAGCCAGGGCCTTCCCGGGCAACAGGCTGACCACAAACGCCACCTTGGAACGTTCAGACAGGAATTGGTCCCCCATTAGCTAGATATGCATGGTGCACTGGGTGAGGAATCCCCTGCAGAGCTTGGGGTCGCTGTCAAATTTGGCGGGCAGCGACAAACGGAGCTTGGGTCCCAACGGAGTCAGTGGCGTCGCCGGAGCTGGAGCGGCCACGGGAGGAGGTGGAGGCTGCTGATGGGTGGTGATGAGCTGCTGCATCATGGTGGTCAGTTGATCCAGCTGTTGCGCCTGCTGGGAAAGTTGCTGAGACTGTTGGGCAACCACGCGAGAGAGGTCCGCCACACTGGGCAACGGTACCTTGGCGGGCGGGATCTTACTGTAACGGTCCCGGTCGTAGAAGTGGATTCACTGGACCACCGCAAGCAATGGTGACTTTTGGGATGGGACTTTTGTCAGGTAGACAACCATATCTTTCTCTGCATTTATTCCTATGCTGCTTTTTTTCTATCTTTATTTGTCCATTCTTGATTGAGAGGCCCCAGGAATTTCTATTTATTTACATTTGTTTTTTAATTGCAATGTAATTATAATGTGGATTAGACTGTGCACACGTGTACATTACTAGTATGTCATATCTGTCAAATTCTACATGCTTTTCTGCTGTCTGTAGCCCTTTACCATATCTTCAATTGAATAAAACTTTTTGTGCCCACATAGCATCATGATACCAGGTAAATCACATTATTACTGTACAAGTCGATAGTTGTCATTTGTACATTGTTTGTATTGCTTTGGGTTTTTCTCCTTGTGGATGGCCCATGCCCATGTGCCTTTACTCCCGTGCTACCTGGATGTTGTCTTACTGACCCTTGCTACCTAATAGCTTGTGTAAAAAATAATAAATTAGTGATCTTAGTGATTGTGCAGTTATGTCTGTATGCCTTAAGGATAGTGAAGTTAAAGACTAGAGGTAACATACGTAATGTGTATTTGAGAAACAATCAAGAGGTGTTTTGAGGAAATACAGTAATGGAGCACTACGGAGTCTACTTAAAATATTATTCCCATCTTTTTACTTCCAGGTGTTAGGGATTGTCAGAGATGCACATGGAGACACAGACAGAGTGGGGCCCTGATGCTGGTTCCAACATCTGTCCCTGCCTTTTGGGATACCCGACTCCTTAATAGATCGGCCCCAACCAGAAGACTGAGATCTGCTCTGAGCCAAGTGAGATACTAGACGTAGATGAACAAACACAGAACAAACAAGAGAGGTCGGACAGGCCAAGTCAGCATGTACAGGAAGCGCAGTACAGTGAGTGATGAGAGAGTAACCCGGAAAGAGAAACCCGGGTCCAAGCAAAAGTCAAAAGAATACAGAGCAATCAAATGAGAACACAGGTGAACTGCAGGTAGAGGAAACCGTATAGCAGGCAAAGAAGACAGGAAGCAGAGACTATAAATAGGGAAGAGGTGGAAGTAGAACCGAAGTGATAGGAGAATGGAAATGTCAATCACCAAAAGAACAAGTTAACCCAAATAGTGCTGGCCAGGGATCAATAAAGCATACAAAGCTTAGCAGACAGAGTTCACAATAGGGGAAAGTATCATGGCCGGAGCCGCAGCTTAGGTCACAGTGGCCATGGCCGGCAACCAGAGTCAGACACCGAGAGTCTTCCAGGTGCAATCGTGACACCAGGTTAGTAGATGGAAACAAGCTAGCATTAGAGAACAGAGAGGTTGCTACATATGTACAGCTCTCTCAGTTCATTTTAATGGAAATTTTGAATACAGCTCAACACACTCCCTCAGCTGTATTCAGAATTTTTCCCTTTTCCCTTTGGAAATGTATGACCATCCAGCTCTCCACTCTCTACATCCAGCTCATTCCCATCTCTTATCCCAGCTGCTGACTGATCATACTCCACATTGGCATTCTTGAACCCAATGTATTCATGCCATGGATCTTCCCAAACACAACATTATCTTCACCATGTATTGACTCAATTTTACAAATGTCTACTATCCCTTTCAAAAATTATTCTACCCATTAACTATAGAAATAATGTGGCACATGTATTATAGCTATTGTACTATTTGTACAGATGTACAATACATTTTTTTACATCACATTTATTATCTGTTTTAGACAGTTTCTAGACAATGTTTCGCCTCATCAAAAGGGACATAAACATTTTAAATGTGTTGTGATTTTTTTAAAACTAGTTAAAATGGTTAAATTCAGCTAATATTAATAAAAATAATTGCTTGGAAACCAAACATATTTTTCACATTCAAAATGTAATTAGTTCAGACATTTTCTTATAATGAAAAATATTCATTTCCAAATACCATATAAAGAAAAAAAATTGTAGCCATTGTAGCAGTAATTATAATTTTTTAAACCAACAATAACTTCAAAGGCATTATTTTCCTATGTGCACATGTGGCACAATTAACAGTTTCTTAAATCTGTCAAATGAGTGTCATGTATTTTTAATTAGCAGTGACAATGTAAAAAATACTCAATTAGACCTGGAATATTATTACAAATAATTTCAAGGTACAACAATATATTGTACATGTAATAGTATAGTAGGAAAGCTTAATGGTTGTGTGTCTATCTATGTATATAAATATTTTGATACTTCAATCACCTTTGGGACCTTGGTCCCAGGGGTCACTCAGCTCACAAGATCGACACAAGACATATGACACTCTGACACAAGGCTTCTTTTAAACTGGCCTCAGTCAACTTTATTCTTCAACATATGACAGTGCTACTGTGCCAATTTAGGGCCAATTATGCCTGCATCCTCCACTTTATAAGATACTTCACTTCTTGGAAAGTCCTCGAGGGTTACTTAGCTCAAGGAATCACCGTCTTTAGTAAGTGGTTATGGCACATCGACATATGTCACTCCAACACAAGGCTTCTTTTATACAGGCCTCCACCAGCTTTATAAGTCAACATATGACAGCACACTAGACAGCAAACAAAACCAAAATGCAAACAAAACCTGAGCTGTGTGGCCACTAGCTACTACTAGCTACTGATCCTCCTCCTTGACTCAGTATTGCTCCTTATACAAGACAGCCAGTCGCTATATATATATCTGTGTGTGTGTTATATTCATTTCAGGGGCACTAACAGCTCAGCATTTTATTGATTTAGTTGTGGAACTGTTAAGAGCTTAAGATCCTGTCCCTTTAAGATTGTCACATCAATAGTCCAAGCCTCAGCCAGAGGTGTGATTAACTCTTCCACATGTACAAAAAATGCACATACTGGCCGCAAAATATAAATCAAAAATATTTTATTGAATCACAATAGATGATTAAAAGTATTAATAAGTTAAGCAGTGCAAAAAGAGAAAATATAAAAAAATGAGTACTCTTTACTCTGGCAACTTGATACACTTTTATATGACCGAACTTAGGCACTTTCTTCTGAATAATGTATGGTTTTTCAGTAATCATTTATAAATTCATCTGTTTGGCTATTTATGAATCCACGTGTTATGTATTAATTCACACATTATATGGCCATCTATTTATTATTTAGTGGTTGCTCTAAGCACTCTTTTTAAAAAAAAAATTTGTACTGTTGAATCATCAATTGTTATATCTAGAGATGGGCGAATCGATTCTAACGAACTGGAATTCGCTTAGAATTTCAGGAAAACTTCGGTTCTGCACGAATTCGAAGTTTGGGGTGATTCACGGGAAGGAAGCATGTTTTTTATTGCTAAAATGGCCGCAAGCACATGGCGTGACATGGGGCAAAGAACTCTGGGAGGAAGAAAGGAACACCCTCAATGACATGTGCAGACATGAAGCCAATCAGAGACCAGCGGGCTTCTGTGTGACGTCACAGCATTATAAATAAGGACGGCAGGCTCTCTCCTCACAGTTCTCTCATTGTGCCCTGACATAAGCATCTGCTGCATAGCTCTCACTCAAAGCAAATTGCTTTTATCAACGATTGGAGAGGGGTGAGGGGGGGGGGGGGAGACCACCAGAAGTCTGTCAGTTGCTCACCAGCGTTCTGTATCTGCTGATCCATTCTGAAAGAAACTGCTTTTTATCAGAGACTGCTCCTCTTCCATTATCATTTTGTTTTAGCTTGTGGGGTATTCTCATTAAGGTCCAGGGTGGGTCGAATTCTGCCCCATATACATTTAAATTTCCCGTGTTCATTTCAGTAGGGAATTTCATATCCAAGGATTTCTCAAGCCTGTTACTGGTCTATTTGGAGTCAAATACAGTGTGGTTTTTTACCCCCATATATACATCTAAATTTCATCTGTTCATTTCTGGAGCGCATTTAATATCCAAGGGTTAATTAAGCCTGTTGTTAGTGGGTTAATTTTGAGTGAAATACAGGGTGTGCGTATTTATTTGCCCCATATATGCCTCAATTTCATCTTTTTTTTCTGTAGGCTATTTTATATCCAAGGGTTAATTTCTCCTCTTGTTTTGTGGGTTAATTTGGCGTGAAATGCAGGGTGTGCCTATTTCTGCCACATACATGCCTGAAATCCATCAACTTCAGACTGGTGGGGGCATTTTAATCTGTGGCCAAGAGGTAATTTATTCACTTTTTGTGGAGAATTCTGTGTCAAATCCAGTGTTTGGGTGTATTTCAGTCCTACATAATTCAAATCCAGTCTCTTGGGATATTGTATTTGTGGCAAACAGTTATTTTTTTCTTTTATTTTTGGTGTTTTCTGTTAAATGTGATACATGTAGAGCCCACCAAAAGAGTGGAGAGGGTTTGTCATAAGTAATTTTGCATTGATCCCAATCTTTTTGCCATTCGTTTGATCTTTCAGTGTCCGCTTTCAGTTGGTCAATAATCCATCATTGCTAAAGCCAAAAAGAAACATGTGTTCTGTGTTTTGTATGCACTCCACGGATTAAAAGAAGCGGAAAACCAAACATAGTAGCAATGTCATAGAGTGATGGAGGGTGGAAACAGCATTAGAAAACCAGAGAGTGGTCGACTGAGAGAGTGCTCAGTTGGCAGCAGCATGAGGGGACTTGGTGGTGAAGTGGCAGCAGCTCAGAAAGCTATGTAATCCCCCAGTGTGAGAGTGGGGAGGTGGGTGGCAGTACCAGTCCCTGGTAAATATGGTGGGTGGTAGAAGGAGCAGCTGGCAGCAGATTTGTGGAATCAGGTGGGTGGCAGCATCAGAATATTAGCTGAGGCAGGTAGCCAAAAGAATCCAGGTTTCGGGGTCTGCTCCAGGTGCTGCTGCTGGTGGTTACCTAAATCACTAGGAGGCGAAGAAAGCTGCTTATCGATAACTCCAGACTCAGGTTGCTGCTGATGGAGCTGGTACTGCTCGTAACCCCCCATGACCCCACAGCAGCCGTGGCAGTGGTACTTTGAGCGTTGATGAACCCACCCGGGTTTAAAGACTGCTATATGGAGGATGGGCCATGGTGCAGATAGGCAGCTGACTACTGACTACATAGGATGTCTCTATAGTAGTTGAGTTTGTCCTCCATCTTGGCAGGTGAAAAATGCCCCATTTGGGGGACCGGTAACGAGGGTCCAAGGGTGGAGAGCCAGAAGTCATCCCTCTCCCCTTTTGGTGACAATTCCGTTTTCACTAGCCAGGCAAATCAGCATGCAGCGGGCCATCTGCACAATGACTCGAGGGACTCCTGCCCCCCATCTCCACTGTTACTGCCACAGTGTGTCTGGGTCTTTCTTCCTCATTTTCCAAATTTGCTCCGGTTGATCCTGCTCCTCTCCTGTCACCTGAATAACAAAACCACTCATGTCCCCAGACACTGTTGTGCCCCAATGTCTTCCTCCCCCAGTTCAGCCCACGGGGACTCATGTGGCCGTGAGATGTAGGCGCCACGTTTCCAGTCCCTGCCCAAAACAGTTTTTGGCAGCATCTGTTTCCAGGACAATGAAGCAGTGGAATGACGTTATTCATCCCGTAGTACTGGCGACTGACAAATAATGTGTCCTCCTCAAAGGGCCTGAGCAAACGGCATGTGTCACGGATGAGCTGCCACTGGCTGACATTAAAATTACACATGGGAATACTCGTGTCCACTTTGATCATCAAAAAATCGTTAATGCCCTTTCTTTGTTCATCAGTTTCCCCCTTTTCATCAATTTCCCCCTGTTTAATATATTTATTTTGGTTCATCAATTTCCCCTGTTCATCAATTTCCCCCTGTTAATATATTTATGCCTGTTCATTATTTTCCCCCTGTTCATCAATTTCTTTTTTTCTCTGTTTATAGTTTCTCTGTTCTGTTTGCTCCCAAAGGGGGGTGTGCTTGGTGGGTGTAGAAATGGCAGAAGTGAATGCAAAGTTTCTGGCCAGTTCTTTGAGTGGTGAAGAGTCCACCACTTGAAAGGGGGGACTGCAGTACCCCAACTTGGACAGGAGCACGGTCAGCTTCTGCACTTAGGGATGGCTAGACGCATACTGCTGTCTCTGAGCAATCGTCTCGGTGAACGACTGCTGGAACCATGAGTGCCAAGGAGCAGGAGTATCTGGACCGGTAGATGATGTAATAGACAGGGAGTTGTCTTTGGCAGAGGTGGTGAAGCCTTGACTGCCTGGAATGGGAGGTGTGCCACTAGGTGCTGCTGCTGTTGCGACAGGATGGACCACCACATCTGAGACACGTTTCTCCCAGGCCACTCTATGATGTTGATGCAGGGCTGTGGTGCCAACATTAGGTACCTGGTCACACTTTACTTTCTGCCCACAAATTCTACATATAACCATGTTCGCCTCCTCTGGTGTTTGTCCAAAAACTTGGGCCCCCGCTTTAGTAGGGATTTTACCTCCAATGCTCCGCATGGGCTGACTGTTACCGCCTCTGCCCCGGCATGCCCCTGTGCTACTACTTTTTGGGACCTGCAAAGTGGGTGGTCTAAATCATGGCCGTTTGGCTCCCAACCTCGCACTGCTAGCCACCCTGCTGACTCCTGGCCACACTACCGAATTGCGGGCTGCACTACTGCCTGACATGAAAGCTGCCACTCTCTTCTCCCAATGATAATGATGAAGCCCTTCTACACTCTTGGTCTGGGTCAGCTCATAGCTCACATGGCTTTCAATAAACCACCCGTATGCTGATGACACCCAACTTTACATCTCCCGGCCCAGACATTAACTCTCTACTGTCCCAAGATCCCAGATTGTCTGTCGTCCAAATCCTCCTTCTTCTCCTCCCGTCTCCTAAAACTTAATGTAGAGAAAACTGAATGCATCCAGGGCCGAGTCAATGAGTAGTCGAGGGTAGGCGACCGCGTAGGGTGCCACTCCATCCCAGGCAGAAAATGGGGCACAAGGGGTCATGGAGTGGGCAGAATTTTCCATTTGGGGGGCACTTTATGCCTTGGTTAACTAGGGCACCAGAATACCTTGTCCCAGCCTTGCTTGCTTCACCCGGCTTCCAAATGCAATCGGCTACATAGATTAGTGTTTGCCTGTCACCGCTGTCCTCCTCAACGGTGTCGCTGTACAGAGCCTGACCACTCGCAACTAGTGTTGAGCGATTATTATCGACAAAGTTGAAATCGGCAAGGTTTTTATGTTGATCGAAATTTTTAGATCATGCGATAATTTAGGTTAAAATCTGTGCATCATTTATTAAGATCGCGCCATTTTCAGCGCTTCCTGTCATTTTGGCGGCCAGCAAATCAGCTTACAGAAAAAGAGCAGGGTGAGATGTGTGTGCGACGTCATGACTGGGATGTGTATGGTTGCGATTGGCTGGAAAAATACACATGACCTTGTTTTACATAGAACAGCCCTTCCCGTTCGCCTCAGTGTCTCTCAGCGTCTCATAGCAGTAGGACGTGCGCTCTGCCTGTGTCCAAACAGCCTCAGCGAATTTTTCTATTTCTTCACAGAGGGAAAGCTCTACTGTTAGCTGTGATCCTTTTCAACTTAGTTAGATTAGAGATTGGAAGATTTTATGTAGTTAGGTAGAGGGAATTTTAAAGGGCATCTACGCTGTAAAGTCACGGAGGGAAGCGGGGGGGGGGGGGGGCTCGCGGGCGAACCAGACAAGCTCTATAAAGAATACTGGAAAAGTTCACCAAGATTTAGTGTAGACATTTTCACTGCATAGCTTTATTATTAACAGTTTTCTATTGAAATATTTCCTGGATATTGGGCAGCCTGAACTTATATTTTGGATAAAATCTTTTCTAGTAACTGCAGGTTCTTTTTGGGGCAAAATCCCCTTTAATTTTCAGTATATTTCAGATAGGGTTCATTTTCAATTTTGCCCTTTTCCCCCTTTTTGTTACCCACCTTGCAGTTAAATTAGAACCAGCAATTTTGTAGTCAGCACGGGTTTTGATAGGTGGCAAAAATACCTTGTATTATGCGAATAAATTTCAGATACGTTTTTTTTTTACTTTGGCGCACTACAGCTTTGTTCATTGAGGCACCTTGCACTTAAATGTGATTATTGAAATTTTTGTAGTCACCACAGGTGAATTGATAGGTGCCAAAAAATACCTTTTATTATCCGAATACATTACAGATACGTGTTTTTTCACTTTGGGCAGGCCAGCTTTGTTGATAGATCTACTTTGCAGTTAAATGTGAATACAGCAATTTTGTAGTCGCCACGGGTTTGATTGATAGGTGCCAAAAAATTTACCTTTTATTTTCCGAATACATTACAGATATGTGTTTTTTGACTTTGGCGCACTACAGCTTTGTTCATTGAGGCACCTTGCACTTAAATGTGAATACTGCAATTTTGTAGTCCCACAGGTGAATTGATAGGTGCCAAAAAATACCTTTTATTATCCGAATATATTACAGTACGTGTTTTTTGACTTTGCCGCACTACAGCTTTGTTCATTGAGGCACCTTGCATTAAATGTGAATAAAAGCTATTTCTAGCCACCACAGGTGAATTGAAAGGTGCCAAAAATACTTTTTATTATCCGAATACATTACAGATACGTGTTTTTTGCACTTTTGCCCAGTCCAGATTTGTTGAAAAGAGCCACCTTGCAGTTAAATTTGAACCCAAATCAATTGTGTGTCCCCACAGGTAAATTGATAGGTGCCAAAAAATACCTTTTATTATCCGAATACATTACAGATACGTGTTTTTTGACTTTGTCACACTACAGCTTTGTTCATTGAGGCACCTTGCACTTAAATGTGAATACTGCAATTGTGTAGTCACCACAGGTGAATTGATAGGTGCCAAAAAATACGTTTTATTATCCGAATAATTTCAGATACGTGTTTTTTTCACTTTGGCGCAGGCCAGCTTTGTTGATAGATCTACTTTGCAGTTAAATGTGAATACAGCAATTTTGTTTTGATTTGAGGGATTTGAGAATAGCTGTGATTTGCCGTCTTTTAATAAGAGACTTTCCAAAACTCTTCCATACCTTCTCAAATTTTTATCTGTCTGAACATGGAGCGAAATGCAGCTGGTAAGCGAGCAAAGAGGGGGGTAAGACATGGAGTTAGAGGTACGAGAGAAGGTACTCCTTCCAGTGCTGGCGACAAGACGCATGCCAGCGGATCGTCGGTTGCAGGACCGTCAGGCCTGTCATCGCTGGATCAGGGCTCTGTGAATCTCAGTAACGAACAGCGTCGCCAATCTGTTCTTTAGTGGTTAATGCAACCTGCATCCAGCCCGTCTTACCTCTCGTCCCTCCAGTCACGGCCACAAATGTCTTCATCAGCATCATCAGATCCGTTCCAACATGAAGCAGCCCAAATGTCAACTCGTGTACCCACCACTGTGGATAATCCATTTTCTGAAGACCCCTTTGATGACAAAAAAGCGGTTAGGGTCAGAAGGCATGTCAAAAGATCAGAGGCCAAAGAGGATGATTTTCTCTGCTCTGGGCGCCCAGTTACTGATGCCATCAGAGGAGGAGAAGGAAGCCGGTCAATCAGCAAAAATCCTGGGCGGTCGGCAACGCCTTGCAGTCCCTCTTGCATGTAGCCCGCAGCTCCTGGATGCAGAATGTCAGGACGACGAAGTCACCTGTGTTGATGATGATGATGACGACATTGCGGATCCAACGTGGTCTTTTCAGCAGAATTTGCTTGCGAGCGCTTCATCACTGGACGAGGAGGAAGACGATGGGGTAGTGTCAGTACGGGTTCCGTACTGAGGGCGGTCGCAGAAGTCCGCTGATATGATTCTGCCAGCCACGGTCAGTGCAAACCCCCCTCCTCGCTTATCGTCGTCAAAAAGGTCCAGGACCTCTCAAGCCTGGGCCTTCTTTGAGCAAGCCTCTGATTCACCCAGCGATGTCATATGCCGCCTTTGCCGTAAACGCATAAGTAGAGGCAAGAACCTTGGGTGTTTAACCACCACCAACATGTCTAGTCACATGCAGCGATGCATGAGTTGAAATGGAGGCAACACTCCGCCTCCTCCTCCGCCACCACCAAGCGTTCCTCAGCTGCCCATGTCTCTCAGAGTCATGATCAGGATTCAGCCTCCGCTTCAGCCTCCACCGTCGCCCGAGTACCACCAGCACCACCAGAGACCCATCCTACCCCTTCTCCTTCCACCAGTTTGACGACCTTCACGCCATACAGTGGCCAGTCTAGCAGCCAGCCTTCTGTCTTCCAGGTTTGGGAGCAGAAGAAACACTTTAACCCAAACCATCCCAAAGCCAAAAGCCTGAATGTCGGCATTGCCAGGCTTTTGGCCTTGGAAATGTTGCCTTTCCGTCTGGTGGACACAGATGGGTTCCACCACGTCATGGTCCTTGCCTGCCCCCAATACCAGATGCCGAGCAGGCATTTCTTTTCCAGAAAAGCCGTCCCTGCCCTGGCCAGCCACGTGTCATCTAATATTTCAAGCGCGTTGTCTGCATCTGTGGCCGGAAAAGTCCATCTGACCACCGACACATGGACTAGTAAGCACGGCCAAGGCCGCTATATCTCTGTGACAGCTCACTGGGTGAGCTGGGTGGATGTCTCTGGGGGTGACGGTGGCTCTCAGGCTCGGCGCACGCTCTTCAAAACCGCAGTGAAGGTGCCGGGTTCTTTCCCCAAGGTCCTCTGGTGGCATTACGTGCCATAGAAACCAGGCCGTGTTGAATTAATCTGTCTGGAGACCGTCCCCAACACAGGTCAGGAGCTGTGGGACGGCTCTCCGCAACGAGACCGAGCGCTGGCTGGGTGCCAAGAACCTTGTGCCAGGCAAGGTGGTGTGCGATAACGGGCGAAATCTGCTGGCCGCCTTAAGATCGGTAGGCTGGAGCACATCCCTTGCCTGGCACATGTCATGAACCTTGTCGTCCAAAAATTTCTAAAGGCTACCCGGGTCTGGACTGCCTGCTGAGGAAGGCTCGAAGTCTAAGTTCGCACTTCCGCCGTTCGCACCCTGCTTCATCCCGCCTGGCTGCGTTGCAGCATCAGTTCGGCCTCCCCGTAAACCGTCTCATTGTTTACGTGGCAACACGCTGGAATTCCACCCTCCACATGCTCCAGCGATTGTGGCAGCAGCGCAATGCATTACGCAGTACGAAGTGACACATGGCCTGACAAGCAATGGTGCGGACCTCGGGGTGTTGAGCCACCGAGAGAGTGGAGGCAGTGTGAAAGAGCTTGCACCATCCTAGCCAGTTTTGAAGAAGCCACCAAAAGGTCAGTGTGGACGATGCCCTTGTCAGCATGAGCATTCTGGTGATCTTAGTTCTGGAATGATCGTTGGACACTCTGAAACAACAGGTCCCACCAGCGACGGAGGAGAAGATGGACACAGATGAGGATACGGAGCCTTTCTCTCCATCGAATCCACAAGGCCCTGTTGGACAGTTTCTCAATTTTATCGGTTTCATTAGGCCAGTGGTTCCGGGTCAGGGCTAGTTTCAATGGACAGCGATGAGCTCTCATGGTTGAATCATCTCAGGCAAGTCAGTGCTGTGTTGAAGCTTGCGGAGGAAGCGGAGGAGGAGGATGGAGGGAGGAGGGGTAATTCATATGACACCGACGTTACCGATGTCCCTGCTTGGAGAAGAGGATTTGAGGCGCTGAATTTGAGGCGGAGGAGGAAGATGAGGAAGAACTCAGTTTGCTAGTGCCCATCGACCAAGAGCTTGGGAAATCAGGCTCCAATCTCTCACAGGAGTGCTTGGATGCTCCATTTCCTCCACATGTTCATCGCCTTAAGGCCATCAAAATGACAAACAGTTACTGGGTGGCCACCCTCCTGATACCAGGTCCACAAATCAAAAACTCAGCCACTTCACCTTCCTCCCACCCAATTAGAGAGTAAAATGCAGGAAATGGTGAACCTTGACTGATGAACAAATGGAGAAATCTGTTGCGTCTGATTCACGTTCTCTTCAACATGTCTCGGTGGAACAACATCAGGGACATGACAGCAGTAGAGTGCAAGCAGCCGCAAGCCGGATAGTCAGCTGCAGCAGCAGCAAGGTGGCAGAAGCTTATGGGTGTGACCTATGGCAATCTTTATTTACCACCTACCAACGCATGCAATGCAGGGCACTATCATCAACACACAGAGACAGATTAAGATCATGGTGCACGGACTATCTGCGTTCAACACGATGTTATTTGATGTGTTCCGGACCCAATAGACGTCTGGGTATCCAAACATGGACGATATGGCCGAGCTCGTCGTCCACGCAATAGAGCGTGTTAGTCTCTTGCCCAAGCCAGCCCAGCGTCATATCTCGAGCGGACCCTTCAGCCCAGCATGGAGGAGTCATTACAGACAAAACGCATCACGGCTTTCCACAGATTAATATGGATCGTTTGACTTTCATCAAGATGAATCAGGCATGGATCTTGTTGTGTTGTTTTATGGCCCCGATTGCGAGGTCACGATTTGTTGCCCGGGTCTACTTTCACATTCCTCTTCAATCAGAAATGGTCTCTCTTGAAACTTTTTTTTAAATGATCACTTTCTTACTGCAATTTTTATTCTCTCTTTCCAAACAGTTATTTTGTGTTTTTGCTGTGAGGGACTGTAAAAGGACAGCAAGGTTTCATGACAACACCGTATTCAATTTATCACTTTTCTTTAGAAGTCTTTTCGCATTGTCAATGTTGTGAGGGTCATGTTGCTGTGAGATAAGCTCATTATATTTTATTGGTCCTTTGGAACAGATATGTGGCTTTTAAGTGGCATCTTCATCCCTACAATTTTTATTAGTGGCTCGAGAAAGTCACTATTCTCATAATTTTTTGGGTATGTAGCTGTGAGATAACAGCAATTAATCATGGTCCTTTGAGAACGAAATGTGGCTTTTTAAGTGCGAATTTCTCCCTCACAATTTTTTAATAGTGGCTGAGAAGTCTTATTTATAATTTTTTGTGTCATGTGGATGCTGTGAGATACAGCTATAATCATCGCTTCCTTTGGAACAGAAATGTGGCTTCTAAGTGGCATTATTTTCTCTCACAATTTTACAGTGGCTGAGAAGTCATTTGTATAATTTTTTGGGTATTGCTGCTTTGAAATGCAGAAATACTACAGGGTCCTATTATAAAAAAAAAAATGTTGTTTCTAACCGATACATTTGTCTTACAATTGTCAAGTGGTCAATGGTCATTCTTTGAATTTTTGTGGGCATTTTGCTGTGGCGTGCAGCTATACTCACAGGTCCTATGATAAAAAATTTTTGGTTTCTAAACGACATTGTTCTTCACATGTCAATTGTGGCTCAAGGGTGATGGTGCTGTCAGAAACAGGAATAGGTAGGACACTGTTAATGGACTCATATTTGCAATATATGACTTGTTTTTGCAAGATCTTTACATAGATTTCAATCCCTGTATTGAGACAATCCCATTTAATACAATTAAAAAAAGAGAAACAATGGACAATGGTGGGATTTCCATCCTAATTTTTAATATGTGTTTTCTAGAATTAAACTACGAAAAACTTGCATCGTACAAAATAGCTGTAAAAAAATTCCTTGATTGTACAAGGGAAGGTACAGGAAAACTTGACCAGATGTAGGTTTATTCATGAGGACATGGTAGTATGGAGCACGGACAGAGAACAAAAGTACAGAGGGACAATTCTCTCCGTACTTGAGTAAACTGAGAAAAAGAATGCAAGAAAAAAGGGCACCTGGTGGATACAGGAGCGTTAACCACAGTATTTCCAGTGAAGCTCAATTGGTATGCATCATACGGAGGGGCAGCGCTACCCAGGTCAGGGTCAGTATATGTCGCCAAGTGAAACTAAAATCGGTGGTTGAATAGTCTCCTTTTTCAGGAAATTTTTTAATGTGGAGGTCATGCAGGTTTGGGGCTCATCTGTGGCCCAGGTCTGGTTTAGTCAATGTCCAGGGAAAACTAAATGGTGTTGAAAGACTCCTTTTTCCGGCCCTTTTTAACATGTGGGGGTCATGCAAGGTTTGGGGCTCAATGCTGTGGCCCAGGACAGGTATAGTCAATGTCCAGTTCACTTAATTTGAGTGGTTGAAAAGACTCCTTTTTCCGGCACTTTTAAAATCTGGGGGTCATGCAGTTTGGGCTCATGCTGCGTTCCAGGACTGGGAATATTTCATATGTCCAGTTCAAGTAAAATGTTGGTTCAATTCATACTGCCTTCTGGCACTTTTTAATTTTGTGGGTGATTGCCAGGTTTATGAGTCAGCTGGTGATACCAAGACAGGGATAGTGAATGGTCTGTAATTTTTTTTTCTGTGGCTTTTGTAAACCTAAGGTGTGTTGCCTAAATGTAGAACGTATCCATTTGACTTGTTGTGGATTATAATTCCAGCTTTCTCAGCCATGTTTGGGTGTAGAATGAAGGTGTTGTTGCTCTCCAATAGACTTTAATGGTCATTGATCATAATCTATCATCGACCATCGAATATCTTGTCGAAAATGGTCGACTATCGACCATCGACCGATGTCGATGGCCAATGTAATCGCTCAACACTACTCGCAACATAACCCCCATGCCACTCTTCCTAATCACTACTTGCTAGCTTCTCCATTGAAGCAGCGGATGTCTTCCCCACCCTTTGCTACTCACGTCTCATAGTTTGTCCTCACTGTATAGTGGTGCAGAGGCCACAGAACATAGTAGTTCTCTGGCTGTCGGAAGCTAACGGGACAGAGGTTGGTTGCGGACAGGTGAGAGCCCCTCATCTGCTCCCGGGCCATGCCAACTAAGGGTTGTGTCTGACAAACCCACCGACTCTTGGCTAGGGTTGTCAGATGTCATCTGGGAGAAAGTGGATGGCCTAGTCAACCATTCGAGAAACATTATCTTGGTGGTCAAGACCATGGCTGCTAGATGACAACGGAAGCTGTGACCTCACAGGATGACCCCTGCTGTGACATCCCTTACTGTGCTGTGAACTGTGCCGGCTCCAGGAACCTACTATTGTGTTCTTTGACACTGTAGGATCTTAGCCCCCAGCTTGGCTCTTTCCAGTTGGCACTGACATGACTTTGTCAGGCTGCATTCTCACTTCAGTTTTTTGGTCAGCTTTGCTCCCGTAAGTACCCAGGGAATTTTAGAGTGAAACGATTCTAAGAGCGGTGGCTGTCATGTGCGTGTCATACTAATACACAGCATTGTATGAAGACCAAACCATGCTCCCTATGCATTTTTTAACCCATGGCACAACGTTCTACAACACCCTACAGGCTCTCTGCAGCCTGGAAATAGCTGTTTTTTAAATTCAGGTCGAAACAAATTTTGATGGAAAATTTGGCGAACTCGGTGAATCGAATTTTTGAGAAATTCACCCATCTCTAGTTATATCCATACCTATTCATAATTGACCAATCTGTTAACTCTTCTTTGTTTCTGGGGTTTGGATAATTTTTAATTCTTTGTCTAGTGTTTTTAATTTCCGCATCCCTTTTTTTTCTTTGGCAGCTATGTTAATACAGAGCCCCTCTCTTGCGCACAAGAGAATTTCTGGTGAAGGAGCTGACGGGGCATTTAACACAAAATATTCCTTCAGAGCTGCCTGGTGCTCTTTGACTGTTTAAAGGGATTTTAATAGGAAGTAGTTGATACACCATGGCATCTGTGAAGGGGAACAATGCTCATCTGTCAATGTGAGGTAAATTGGGACATGGTTAGACCATGTTATATGACCTATTTCCGTTTTAGATACTGAGGGCAAACTATGTCTATCAAATAAAAAAATAATCTATTCTAGAATGTGTATTTTCTGAAGCAGAGTAGTACAGTACATGCAGTTAACTTCATCAGCGTGATATTTCCAGGGGCCATGGAGGTTCTCTTCCCAAATCAGGTTTTTAATTTCCGGGGCATAACGGGAACAGCCAGACGACCTGTTCATCGTTTTATCAATCACAGTGTTATCATCTCCACAGAGAATTAGTTTGCCTTTGGAAGACTGTTTGGCTTTAACTATGACTTTAGAAATAAACGAGATTTGCCTTGTATTGGGGGCATACAGGTTAACCAAGGTATAGGCCACAGAATTTAATTTGCGCAGTAGAATTATGTACCTACCATTTGGATCTATTATTGACTGTGAGTGTAAATGTAACAGTGTCCCTAACTAATATTGCTACGCCAGCTTTTTTAACCTATAAAGAAGAAAAAAAACGAATGGGAGAACCATTTGTGTTTCAATCTATGAGAATCGCTCTCTTTGTGATGGGTTTCTTGTAGACAGAGTATATCACTCTTGGACTTTGTAGCATCTCTCCATAGGTAGGATCTTTTTTGGGGTGAATTAAGGCCATTCGTGTTCAGGGATACTATTTTAATCCCTATTTTTTTTAAAAGAGGAACCATTAATTGCAGGATTTCTTAATTTAGATACCTATGGTCTCTATAACTAACAGAGTTTGAAAAAGTTAGAGTGGCATGAAAGATTATGGCAGGACTTAGAAACCTTGTCAAATCAACTTTAAAATAGTAAAGCACACTGCCCACAATATGCAAAGAACTTCCCTCAAGGGGAAACCAGCGCCATGGTCAGTACGTAGGAGGTACCTGCTGAAGAAGAAATATAGTCAACAAGTCAAAAGGATATCGTGCCACTAGGGCAAGCCGAGAGGAAAAATACAAAAGACTGCTCAAAGTATCAACTCAGTCATTTGGACTGTGATTCGATCTGCGGGCCTTCTCTGACATGATTGGTGTATTTGCCTCAGGTTTGTCCTTTCTCTTTGCCGGCGGGGAATGCACTGGCGTTGTAAGAAGATCCCAGGAAAAAAGAAGTTCTTTGGCCATAGTTGGAGTGGTAGAGATCATGGTGTTGTTATCTTTGGTTATAATTAATTTCAATTGATTATTAATGTTGTTTTCTCTATTCTTGTCACTGGAGCAAATTCCTTTCGTTTCAACATTGTACCTGCCGAGAGATTTGGATATATGGATATGTTTCGGAACCTAGTGGGGAGATCAGAGCATTTACGAATAGATTTTAGAAAGTTCTCCTTTGTACGAAATGGCATTGACATCACGGGGACCTGCCGGTGAGAGATGTTTAGGCTTTGGGAGCCTGTGTATCTGGTCCACATTGAGGTTCAAATCAGTGGCCTATGGAAGTACGACAGCCATAAAATCCATGAGGAACTGTCTGAAGAGCTCCTGTGTAGTGGATTCAGGAATTCCTCTTAATCTAATATTGTTTCTTTTGGACCTATCTTCTAGGTCCAGAACTTTAAACGATAAGCACTGAACCTTCTCTTCAAGAGCAGAGTTTGTATCTATGAGTAAATTGTGGGATTTGACAAACTCCGCCATCTTGTTTTCCACATGTTCGTTTCTTGAAATTAGAACATGGATATCTGATCTGAAGTCTCCCATCATCTGTTTAAAATCCTCTTGGGGGGTTTCCCTAAATGACGAGAAGAGACGGTGTAGTGCATGTTCTGAAATTTCTAAGTTGCCCAAGTTCTCCTGATGATCCATGTCTACTGAACGTTGTCGAGAGAAAGTGGGAGATGTGGTTGAGAAAGCGATTCATCCGCCCTTATCTTGGGATTGAGATGTAGGGTTGTTAAAGAATTCAGTCAGTTTCTTGGGTTTAGGGATTCGTATCGAAGTGCCACTCATTTGGATTGGTAAAGGAAAGGTATATCTGACTTACAATAAATCAGAAATACTACGTGAGATTTGAGTGCAGACAGTCACTGCTTTCAGAGATAGTATGCAGAAGAACCTATAGGAGGGTTTAGGGTGATACCGGTGGAAACCGCTAGAAAGGTTTTGAGATCTCTACTAAGGCAGCTATGATGATAGTGGAGGGCACGGTGCTAGTCTGGCAATGGGTACCCTCTCTTCCCTTTTTTTGCCAGTTGTGGAATGAAAGCTGTGGAGTTATGCCCTGGAAGGCACAGGGAAGTCCCAAATGATGCAGCTTCCTTAATAAAAGCCCGAGGTATCAGGGTCTGAATGGTTAAGGTCTGATTTTGTAAGACCTGATGTGGACAGCCTAGGAAGGGTCCAGTTTATGAGATTTCTCCTTGATCTTTAGGCTGGGTGGCCAATGCAGCCTTAGGGTGTCAGGCACTGTTCACTGTACATACCAGACAATGGGCCATAAAGTGTTAAGCTTGCTATTATTTTGGCACTTAACTGTATATAGATGTACTGTTTGGGTGGCAGGTTCATCCGAATTCTACGTATAACAACCCCATATTTATGTCACATGGCTGGACCATTGTAAATCTAGCACTTCTTACCCTTTGTTCTCCCATACACCCTAATAGATTGTAAGCTCTTGCGAGCAGGGCCCTCTCACCTTGTGTTTCATCTGTAAGTAGCTTTTCATTGTGCAATGTATTTCTTTTGTCTGTACCTACACCCTCCAAATTGTAAAGTGCTGCGGAATATGTTGGCGCTATATAAATAAAGATTATAGGTACGTGACTCACGATCCACCCGCTGCCAAGGTCTGCCACTTGCTCCCGGAGATCAGGTGGGTGAGGGTCTGTGCTGGAGCCCGCTGAGCTGACTGTGACAGAGCGCTCGACACAAGAAGGTGGGCAAACAGCCCGAGCCCGCGCGTGTAGCAGGCTGAGACACAGTGCTGGGTTGCCAAAGGTTGTGGACATCATTTGCTCTCCGTCTCTCTCAGGGAGATGGAGAAGGATATATGACCACAGATGTGTCCAAGTTAGGCAGTCTGGGGGGAAGAGTTTAGCTGCTGTAACAAGTTCCTCTTGGGAGCTCCTCTAATGTGTGACCGTCTCCATGCAGGACCAGGCCACGCCCCGCCATAAAAGTCTAAAAGGTGCGGGTCCCAACTCCTGGACATGCACCTATCTTGTGAATTGGACTCTGTAAGTAATGGCTCAGAGTAAAGAACTGCTTGTGCTTGATCACGACTCTCAATTCTGTCATATAGGAGTTTTGAGTACAGGTAATAAGTGTGTTCGACTGTACTCGGAACTCTCATACAACATAATGGAGAGTCGTGCACAGACTTTGAAGGCTCATCCTATTGATATATGCCATTAAAGTCCATAGTGGGAACACCCCTTTAAGATTGATGGAGGCACAATTAGGATATAAAAAAATTATAGTCACTAGTATACATTTATTGACTAAGCTGTGTATTATTTTTTTTTGGTTTTTTTAAATGTACTTTCTGAAAATATCTTAGAGCAGTGTTGTCATCTCACACTTTGATGGAATTGTGATAAGATATGCTACCAATGTCCTTATAGATGTGGGACCCACGCAGAACTAGATGAAGAAATTAAGCGTTTTGACATACTTAACCTTTCTTGGTTAGCCGGAATTAACGCTTTCAAAATGTCTCTGTTTCCCAAATTTGTTTATCTATGTAGGGCGATTCCATACATTATTCCCAAAACACTCACTCTTCAAATTCAGAAACTTTTCTCTGCTTTTATGTGGAGCGAAAAGAAACCTGATCTACTTTTTATTAAAGCTAAGGAAGGAGGTCTGACTTGCCCAAACGTCCCGATCTATAATGCAGCTATCTTAATTGAACAGGTTTTCTACATCTGGAATGAATCTGATTTCACTGTATGGTCCCAAATCGAATCTCATTCCTCTACTGCAGTGTTTCTCAACTCCAGTCCTCAAGCCCCACCAACAGGTCAGGTTTTCAGGATCTCCCACAGAATGCAACGACAGTAATGATATCACCTGTGCAATGCTGAGGAAATCCTGAAAACTTGACCTGTTGGTGGGTCTTGAGGACTGGAGTTGAGAAACACTGCTCTACACCATGACCACTATTACATCACATTAAAGCTTTGTTGCTTGGAGGTCCCTTACCATCCTCCCCTCTTAATTCAGTCTCTGATTTACTTATAGTGTGGGCAACATATGTCTTACCAAAATCTTGGATTTACTTGACCAAGAAAGATATCCCTCTAAATCCTACGCTGTTTGTTGGACTCCCTTTCGCTTCATTTATGGCGAGAACGAGGTGTCCACACAGTCGACCAGCTTTATGAGGAAAATGTTCTCCTTTTATTTTCAAGTATCTCTACTTCCTTTTCTCTTTCCTAGAAATCAGACATCTTCTCCAATCTGTTGAATGGCCCGACTCTACCTCCAAATGCTCTGATTTCCACAACTTTTTGCTTTTATAGGTGATATATAAATGTGGAGTTTTTTTTTGCATCCTAAATATACTATTGTATTACAGTTGGAGGCTGGAATTTAAAGCTATCTAGCCCTTGTAAAGTTGCCACTAAAGTATGATAAGTATACAGTGCCAATTCATCGCTTAGGCCTAATGGGTAGTTGGAAAAAAAATACAACTTGTAGTGGAGAGTTGGCATGTCTGCATTCATGACAGAAATATTGCTGCTTTTATGGTTTGTAGTGCTATAGATGTAGAATATTGTAATAGAAGCAATTAACAGCGAGGCAACAATTGCTAATAGTATGCATTTCCACAATCAGTAACAGAGAGTCTGCTGTCATGTTCCAAGAATTTTGTTTGTGTGGTGAAGGAAGTGTAAGAAAATAAAGATTTTTATTGTTAAGAGACTCATGTTACATCATTAAAACTGTTTTATTCATTAAATGTTTGCTGTATAGCATGTTTTTTTTGTAATAGGCTGAGGTAGTGGATCCTCTGGGTCACCATGAGAGATGGATATGAACCACGTCAGGGAGCAGAGTCTAGGGTCTACCCCTGATGTGGCTGCTCATGGTGACAGCAAAGATGCAGACATGGTAAAGGAGGAGCAGGTTTGAGACGTGGTCAGTGGACAGGCAGTAAGGTCAGGGCAGGCAGCAAACAGAACGTGGTCAGATCACTCACACTGGTGCTGGTGGCAGGAAGAAAATAGTAACGAGCATGGTTCAAATCCAGGAAACACAATCAGAATAACGTAAGACTCTAGGGAAAATAGGTGGCGAGGTGCAAAAGGAGAAATGACCTAATATAAGGACCAGCATTACCAATCAGCAGAGTGCTGGTCCTTTAAATCCATGAGTAAATCCATGAGAGTCAGTGAGTATGCACCTTAAGGTGCATGTACATGTGTACTGACCAGTGTCTGCAAGCGAAGCAGGAATAGGTGAGTACTGGTCACCTACAATTAGATCAGATTTTTACCCAAGTCCTAAAAGTAGATAAAGAGAACTAAATAAAAAATAAAGTCAATTATGTTACACTTGTTTATTTATTTATTGAATAAAATAATCCAATATGACATATCTGTGAGTGACAAAAGTGTGTGAACATTAAGTATTAGCAGATAATTTAAAAGTCAGAAGATTGTAATCAAAGAGATAACAATCATTTGTAAGTGGCTGACCTCTTAGTTAAAAAAACAGGGGACTATCAAAGTTTGACCTTTACAACACATGTTTGTTCATGCCATGAACAAAAGTCCTCTGAGGACTTCATCAGAAGACTTGTTGACACTCATCAGGCTGAACACAACTACAACACCCTCTCTAAAGAGTTTGAACTCCAACAATCAACTATCAGTCAGACTGTGCATACATGGAGACAATTCAAGATGCCTATAACCCTCCCTAGAAGTGGTTGACCGACAAGATTACACAAGGAGCAAGGCATATAATATTCCACATGGTCACAAAGTAACCCAAGGTAACCTCTAAGAAACTAAATGCCTTTCTCATATTAGCTATTGTTAATGTCTATGTGTCCACCATCAGGAAGACACTGAATAACAATAGTGTGCTTGGCAGGATTCTAAGGAGAAAGCCACGGTTCTCCAATATGAACTTTGATGCCAGTCGGCAGTTTGCCAAATATTACCTGGAAAAACCCAAAGGCTTTTGGGGACAACATTTTATCCCCCCCCCCCCCCCCAAAAAAAAAAAAAAATAGAGCTTTTTGATTTAAATGAAAAGTGTTATGTTTGTAGAATGGAAAACACTGCATTCCAGCACAAAAACCTCCTATCATCTGTGAAATACAGTGGTGGTTTTAACTTGGCTTCGTCCTTTTGTGCTGCATCTGTTTTTAAGAAAAAGATCAATTCTAAATTATATAAATTCTAAATAATACCTTACACCAAGTAAATTCTCAAAAAAAATGTCAAGAGGGGCTTGCGGGGGCCTAAAAACTTCCGGGGCTGGGGCCCCTTTGTTTTTTTTTCGGGTAGGGTGGGTTCACACGACTTTTTTCCCCCTCATTGTGAACTGTGGATGTTTTTTTACAAAAAAAACCTTTTTTTCCTGTCACTAATTTTCTGCACATCCCACACAGACCCCGGTCCATTCCTCAGCGTCATGTACAGAAAAAAATCACTAATGAAAAATTTACTTTTAAAACTTCCCCTTCATATGAAAATACCCTAAACAGTCCCCAAAACATCCACCTAACATGGAGAAAATTTACCAGAAAAGTGATTGTGACAAAAACCTCCTAAAAACCAAGACCCAAAACTATTACTAATAAGGATAAAATTTTAATTCTGCCGACCCTGACGAAACGCAACCCCCACAGTGACTACCAGTGACACGGGGCTCTGAAAAAAAATTTACCACCGCCTTTACAGGGGCCAATGTGGTAGATATAGTTGTTGTGGCGCTCAGCAACTTAAAAGTGTTTTACACTGCAGTTACATTTGTGACTCACGGAGACATCATTTCGACAGCGTCTTTTATTCCCCTTCCCTTTTCCCCATCCGGTTCACCCCTTTCTGCTGATTGCCCCGGCCATATGTCCCTGAGGATTTGACACAAAAATCTTAGAATCCTCACTTTCCAGCAAACCCCTTTAAATTTTAGGTATAGCAGTCCCCTCAGTTAGGTATATGGGCACAAAGCAGTATATGGGGGGCCCCAGGCAGGGTTTAGGGGCCCAGGCAGGTATATAGGGGGGGACAGGCAGTATATAGGGGGGCACAGGCGTATTAGGGGGGCACAGGGAGTATATAGGGGGACTGGGGCCCGTATATGGGGGGGACAGGCAGTATATGGGGGCATGAGGCGTATATGGGGGGGACTAGGCGAAATAGGGGCCTGAGGCGAATATGGGGCACTGGGGCAGAATATGGGGCCCCAGCAGTAATGGGGCCCCAGGCAGGGATATTGGGGGGACTGAGGCGGTATATAGGGGCATGAGGCGGGAAATGGGGCATGGGAGTTATCGGGGCCACAGGCGATATGGGGGCCAAGGCAGGGATTGGGGGGCCCCCGGCAGGGGAAAGGGGGGCCCCAAAGGGAGGATATGGGGGCCACAGGCAGGCATTATAGGCCACAGGGAGGGATATGGGGGCCCAGGCGGGATATGGGGGCCACAGGCAGAATGGGGGGCACAGGCAGCATATGGGGGCCCAGGCAGGATTATAGGGGCACAGGGGTTATGGGGGCCACAGGCAGGGGTTGGGGGGCAAAGGCAGTAATATGGGGCCCCAGGCAGTGATATGGGAGCCCCAAAGGGAGGGGATTTAGGGGCACAGGGGAGTAAATGGGGGGGCCCCAGGCAGGGGGTATGGGGGGCCGCAGGGAGGGATATGGGGGGCCCCGGCAGGCATTTATGGGGGACAGGGAGTATTGGGGGCCACAGGCAAGTATTAGGGGCCCCCAGGGAGTTTATGGGGGCCCCAAAGGGAGGGTATGGGGCCACAGGCAGGGATTATGGGCACAGGCGATAGGGGGGCCCCGGAGGGATATAGGGGCCCGGCAGTATAGGGGGCCACAGGCAGGTATTTAGGGGCCCCGGCAGTATTGGGGGCCACAGTCGGCATTTTAGGGGCCAGGCGTTTATGGGGGCCCCAGGCAGGTAATAGGGGCACGGCATTATGGGGGCCACAGGCAAGCATTAAGGGGGCCAAGGCGGGATATGGGGGCAACAGGCATTTTGGGGCCACAGGAGGATTTCAGGGGGGACAGGGAGGATAGGGGCCCAGGCAGATTGGGGGCTACAGGAGGCATTATGGGCACAAGGGGAGTACATAGGGGCAATGAGGCGGTAACGCTTTTAAAAATAAAAACATTTTATACTCACCTTAAAATCCCCCGGCGAGTGCGCTCCGTCCTCTTCAGCCCGCGCTCCCCGGGAGCTCCTCGGGCGCACGGCCTATGACCCCTGTGCGCCCGAGGACAGGCAGCGGCTGATGAATACGTCATCGCGACGCTGCCGGGTGAGGCGCACGGGGGCCCCGGGGGGTCCTCAGCGTGTGGGGCCCGGGGCCCCCGCAGTGTCGGACCCCCGAGCCGGCCGACACTGTCTGCGGAGCAGGACGCTCGCTCTCTGCTCCGCAGAAGCCCGCAGCTGCATGTGGGTCCAGCGGACGCAAAATGCAGCTGAAGGGCCAGTGGTGCTCCAAGCCCACGGCGCGGCCTGGAGCCGGGAGACTCGGGGCACAGGGAGTTTTATTCGGGGCCCGAGCCCCGAATAAAAACACCCTAGCGACGCCCTGATGTCAAGAAAAACTAAAACTGCCCCACACGTCGTTCTACCAAACAATGGTTAATGAAGAAAAAAGTTTTCAAGTCAGAGTCCTGACTTTAATCCAATAGAAATGTTGTGAAAGGACTTAAAGCAAACAGGTCATGGAAGGACACCCACCAATTTAACAGAGATTAAGCTGTTTTGTATGATTTAACAAATCTATAGGACTAATAAACAAGCACAGGAAACATTTAGATGCTGTTATTACTGCACAGAGAAGTCAAATCAGAAACAAAATGCAAAAGTTTACAAACCTTTGCCAATCACTCATACGTAAAATTGGGTCATATAACTCAAAAAATAAACAACCAAATCTAATATTTTCAACTTATTTGTTTGATTTGATTCTTTTTATCTACTTTCAGGACTTGTGCAAAAATAGAATATAGTTTTAGGTCTGTAAAGACTCCCTCATGTCCACCTCCCATTTTGGCCATTTCCAGGGGTCACTTAGCAGGGTAATCATCCCTATTGTAAGCGGAATGGCACAAATATGCCTTTCTGACAACAAGTTTTCTTTTAAAACTGACCTCAGACAGCTTTATTTGTCAAGCAGGTTACAGTACAGAAAATAGAATAAAAATAAATCCTAGGCCACCTGGCCACTAAATAAACACATATATTCCCTCTCTATCATTGGTCTGAGCCTGCCACCCATGACCACAACACAATAACTCACACCATACAATACAGTACTCGATACAGGCTTCCCTCAAACCTTAGGGGTTAGAGCCTCCTCCTTGGCTCCAGTGTTTCTCCCTCAGGTAGCCAACCACACCCCCCTAGTGTCCTAAAAAGACAGGCTTTAATGGGAATGTAAGACCTGAACATTGGAATGGCCTCTCAGCCATAACTACAGCAATTCCGGAGAACCCGACCTAACTATGGTTACTGACCACAAACTGCTGGCTTTCCCCACGAAGACCAGGCACCTTGGTAACACGTGGCAGAGGAATGTGACTACCTGAGGTATTTATGCATAAATATAGAAATTCTGAAGAGTTCACACACTTCTAAGCATCACTGTATATGACTGTTGGATATAGATATGGTCAGATTCCAGGTATTCTATATTAAAATCTTTCCTTCCAGTTTTGTTGACCAGCAGCATAAAAATTCATTTTGTTTTGGTCACTTTTCTTCTCTGGGTACATGGAAACTATTATAGTTATTGTGTCCAAAATGATAGTCTATAATATAAATTATGGGGCTGTTTATGTTTATAGTTATGCTCTAGGAAAACTATAAATCATCATCATGGTCAATTTGTAATACTAAACTGTATAAAGTTGGAGGGATTCATCACATTTATTTAATGTTAAAAGTAAGGGCTTCTAATATAAACAAGTATATTGGAATGATGAAAAGCTTCAAAAATGTAACAGATTGAAAATGTCTCTTATTGTATTTTGTATTAGGGAACATCAGTACCATATTTTGTGCACTGTCTCTTCTTGCTGTGTCTGTGCTTTATTCTGAAACTACTGAACATTCTTCTGTTAATTTGTAATTATAGATGAGATGATGGCTCTGACATTTCGTTACACAGCAGTACATTGTGTCCATTACTTTCAGTCAGCACTATTTTTACTCTGCCCATTTAAAGTATAGTATTAACAGCACACAAATGCTTGCACTGCAGAAGCTCAGGAACACAAGATATATAACATACTAATCTTTGTATTCCTCTTTTCTACTGTTACCATTGCTACCACTAATTTTAATTATCTTTTTAATAGGTCTATATATTAACCCCTTAACGACAGCCCACTGTCTTTTGAAGGCAGGGGGTACATCTTTTATAGGGAGCAACATCAAAAGACATTGCTGCCTTCATAGGGGTTTTGCAGTTCTCGGTGCTGCAACTGCGCTAGGAACAAGCGTATGCTACAACATTACTTAATGTAAAAAAAAGTGTAAAAATGATTATCCCTTAAAGGGTTTTTCTCACTACAATGATTAGCTTTCAACATATAGGACAGTTAAATGAAGACATTTTCTAAATACATTGATCAGCAGATTTTACTTTAGTTATGAGATAGAGACATAGCTCTTTGATTGCAGTCAGGTTTCTATGGTAACCTGCAAACCAGAAATAAGTCTGTTATCTGATTAGCTGAATGACAAAAGTGATGTCTTCCCTACAGACTAACTGATGGGACTGAGCTGTGACTAAACTAATTGGATATAGCAAGATTACTTGCAGTAAACAATAGTTACAAGTGCTGTGAGCACTGAGGAGCATGGAGTTACCTATAATTGTGTTAGAGATTACAATCTCCTGCCTGTCAGAAGTAGGGCTTGAAGTTTTTATATGCTACAAAAATAGATTTGGAAACAATAAACTTATAAAAAGATTTATTTACTTATATCAAGAAATTGTAAAACATTACATAGCCTATACGACTTATCGCACATTTGTAACACTTTGGAAAGAAGAAAACACGCTCATCCTATTTGGAAAGTCCGCAGAATTAGTCCATGTGTAAAACACAGTTGAGGAGACGTGCCATCACACTGGGTGTGGGGACCTTCTAATTGGCAATACGTGGAAACACATTAAAGCAAGTAAAGGGATCGATTCATATATTTGATTGTTTTTATATGCTAATCACTGCTGGAGACCCAACCACAGCCTCAAGAGTCAGAGTGAGTGCAAAACTGCCTGTAAGTCAGTGAATCAGTGTGCTGAGAAAAAAATGTAAAACATAAAAAAGTGTAAAAACAAAGTAATAAAAATAAATATTTAATACAAAAAAATTGTGCATACAGTACACATAAAAAAACTACACATATTAGATATCTACACAACTATAGCAACCTGTAGAATTAATCTAACGGGTTATTTAGTGCAAAATAATATAGGGATAAAAAAAATAAAACATCTGAATGCAAAAAATGCTTTTTTTATGTTCACGATGCAAAAAAAAAATTACAATTAAATTGCACAGTATTTTCAAAGTATACTCAAACTGTTCCACCTAAAAATACAATTTCTCACGCATAAAACAAGTCCTCATACAACTGTTACTGAAAAAATAAAAACATTATCACTGTTAAAATTCAGGTAGGCAAAAACTGTTTAGTTTAGATTAATAGAGTTACAACCCCCTTCACTGGACACTCACAGCTGACCATGCATATGAGTGAGGAGGTGGGGCAATTACAGATGTCCTCTCCATTCACTTCAGTGGGAGCTTCCGAACTCACATACATGGTCGGTTTGCCACCAACTGTGAGCAGCCAGTGCAGAGGAATTTACCGTTTGGTAAAACCCTTTTAGGCCTTTTCAGGCCTAATGCTTAAAGAAGGGCTGTGACAATGGGTAGGCAGAAGTAGATGATTATCTAGTGTGCCTACTTCTGCCTGAGGAGGGGGATGCAGGTATAGAACTGGCTCAGCAGCTCTGCCTGTTCCATACACTGCACTTCTGTTGTTTTTAACCCGGCACCCCCCACCCACTGGTGTTGGAAAGGGGACGGGAGTGGAACATCATTGGTAACAGTGATGAATGAGGGATACTGGGGGGGAGGCAATTCAAACCCCCCCAGTGTCCCTTCCTTCCTCTCACAGCTATACTAGACGCTGTCAGAGGATCGTCCCCAGTGGATTACTGGGAAAGGGGTAGGAGACATGAAGCTCTGCCCCCTCTTTACAGTAAAGCACCGATTGCCCTGAAGAGGACAGGATGCCTGGTGTCCCCCCCTCCTCCCCCAAACAGGTAAGTGTATTTCCTGGGGGTGGGAGAGAAGTTTTAAAGAGGGGAAAGTTTAAAGTAGGTGTAGAAGGGGGGTTGAGTGAGGGTAGAGGGGGATTTAGAGTGGGGGTGGTGGGTAGAAGTAGGGGTAACAGGTGGCGGTGGGTAGAGGTTGGGGTGACCGGTGGGGTTTGGTTGGGTTATGCTCTAAACCCACATTAGGCACTCGGCTTTCCTGGGTGCCTATTGTGGGGATGCCACCCAGCTTTCCTGGGCACTGACTAAACTATTTAGAATCCAGCAAATCTGTGTGACATCCCTCCCAGCAGCCTATGATGGGAAAGCAGGTTGCTGATCGGGATGGAGCATGACACAGCTTTCTTGGATGTTGAATTTATTATTCAGCATCTGAAAAAGTTGGGTAACATCCCCCACAGCAGGCATCCAGGTAAGCTGCATGATGCTCCATCCTCCACAGCAACCTGCTTTCCCATCATAGGCTGCTGTGGGGGATGTCACTCAGCTTTCCTGGATGCTAGATAGGTTAGTCAGTGCCCGGAAAAGCTGGGTGATATTCTCACAGCAGGCATCCAGGAAAGCTGGGGGATATCACCCAGCTTTCCAGGGCGGTCTATATGCTGTCCAGCTTTTCTGGGACCCTGCTGTGAGGATATCACCTGCTTTCCTGTAATAGGCTGCTGTAGGTGATGTCACCCAGCTTTCCCGGCTGTGAATAGCTTGTCCAGCTACTGGGAAAGCTGAGTTACATCCCCTACAGCAGCCTATTATAGGAAAGCAGGTTGTTATGGGGGATGGAGTGTCCATTATTATATATAAGTGTTTCTGTTTTCTAACAGGTTTCGCTTTTGGACTACGGTGGATTTGTTGGACTACGGCAGATCTGCATTAGATAAATTTCGCAAATAAAATGGTCAACGGGGGCCAGTGTCAGGGACTGTTCATTTCAATAAAGTGTTTTTTTTTCAGTTCTGTTTTTTTTCTGTTTTTTTCCAGTGATAGTAAAGGAGGTTTCTGACATTACTATCGCTCGGGCTTGGTGTCAGTCAGCGGTGGTTTTCAGCACCCCAGGGCTGACACTGACCCCCTCTCACTATTACCCCAGTACCCAACTCACCAGGGGTACTGGGAAGAGGTAGGTAATCACCAGAAGCAGAGGCTCTAATATGAAGGTCTGCTTCTGGGGTGGCTGGGGGCTGGCAAATTTAGAATGGGAAGAGACCAATATCCATGGATCTTCCCATTCTGATAGTATCAGTGTCACACCAGAGGAGGTGCAGTGGGCCCTGACTGCCACCCAGCCCACTGACCCTGCCTACTTGGCGTGCTGCCCTAGGTGGCAGACCCCAACTGGACGACAAGCCCTATGCTACTACGTGCAGGGCTGTCAGGGAAACGCGAAGCCCGGGTCGCTAACGGTCAGGAACGCCAAAGCAAAAAATGGGAACCAGAAGAGAAACGTAGAACAAGCCAAGGGTCAAACACTAGCGCTCACGCGGTACCAAACGGAGGACAAGATCGAGGTCAAGAAACAAGCCGAGGTGAAAAACTAGGAAGACAATCACAACAAACGCAGGGGAAAAACACAGGGAAACCCTTTCACAGGCAATGCCTGACAGAACTGAGCCAGTTTAGAAGGTTTACTCGGACACCGCCCCAGCAGATGATTGGTGCGGCGTCCGGGCCCTCTGTTTGGCCTGAGTGACACACCCCTTGTTGGGAGAGGCTGCAGAGCTGTCACTCCTGAGCTCCCGAGCAGCACCTCTCCCCGGGTGTGGACCTGTTAAAAGCTATTTCCAGTAAAATGTACAGAAATTATAATATGTGATGATATGATAAAATATACACAGGCACACACGAGCACACAGACATAGGTAAAAATAAAGTTGCTGGCATTGCTATTTTGAAGGTTGGTGAAGAGCTGGTCCAAACCAGTTTGGTATACATTAGCCAATGACATCAGAAGGTGGAATGTAAGAGAGGTTGAACCTAATATATATTTAGCTGTATTCCACATATGGTTTGTAGTAATGCCTGAGCCAACTGAGAGTCACACCCACACGGAGACGTGTATATAAGGAAGGGGTGTGGGGAAGCCAGGGGTGGAACCCAGGGGCGGAGCCAACAGACCTTGGAAAGAGACATGTGGTGGGGAGGTCATGTGCGGGCTATGAGGGAAGCCATTGAGGCCTAACTCTGGTCTCTGAAGGAAAGAAGGGTTCCTATTCTACACACAGACACTCAAGGGTAACGTAGATACATATTTGGTATTGTATTCTATGCTTTGTAACTTGTAACGATGTTATGTTATGATCCTTTGAAGATTGTAAAATAAATATATTTTTCTTATATAAAGAAAGGTGTATAAGTATTACTGAATCTAGATTCGTTAAGATAAAAAAGTAAGGACCTAAGGTCTGCACCCAGTCACTCACGGTGATCATAGATCTGTTATCTTGTCACTAATGAAATATATTTTTTCTCTAACCGTATATTTCTTACATAAATGGCGAGCTTGGCCAGATTTCTGATGTCTTTCCGCTTGCAAGAGGGGGAAAAGAAAGAAAGCCACTAATGTGAGTTTTTTCAAGCTTCAAGACAAAGTCAGAATTGGACCTGGGAGTTGATCGGATTCAGATCTGGAGAAGTCAGCGAGTTTCATTGGAGGATTCAAGCTGAGGAGAACCGTGAGTAGAAATGGAGTTTATTGAAGTTTATACTGATAGGAGCAGTATACAGTTGAAACCTTTGCCAAGTGATAAACAGTCAGATTTACAGTCTGCATGGATGGCTTTGTATAATGATTGTGAATCAATTAATAAGGAGATAGATGCAAAACGCATTTTTTCAGGCAAAGAAAGACAGAAAATAGTAAACATTTTACATTTGGTAAAAATGTATCATAAATATGTCATGGATCGATCTCAAGATCAATCTATAAGCCCTAATGTGATAGGAAAGACAGAGCCAGAGGAAACACACAATGCTGTGAGTTCCTCTGTCGATAAAATGTCACAGACTGAAATAATAACATCAGTAGATAACATTACACAAACTAATGGAGTTGAAACGCACATAAAAACAAACACAGAAAATATAGTTCATATTGAACATGGAGGTCAGACTGAATGCAAGGAATGTTATTCAGATACAACCAGTGAGATCAAAGTGGCTAATGGTAAATTAAAAATGCAGACATATTTGTCAGGAATTTGTAAATATATCCCAGCATACAACAATAATCTGCATGTTTGTAGAAATTCAGAATTATTTGAAATTTATGTGGATAGATATAATTTGAGCAATGAGGAAAAAAATAGAGTGTTTCATCATTGGATTCCTTCAAATTTCTCCAGGATATTATCCTTAAATAATTTTTTGAATAACAGCTCAACAGATATTGACAGATTAAGGGGTCTTTACTTTTGCATTTTTGGAGATTTACCGACATATGAACTTCTAAATCAATTACAAATTGGAAGAAAGGAGTGTACCTTTTCGTTCATGTCCATTTATGAAAGGACCTATCTAGCAGTTATTGATAATTTGAAACCATCTTTGATGATAAAACAATTTATCAATAAATTTAGTAAGTTCATGCCGGCCTCCATCTGTGTTATTGCATCAGAAAAATCATCGTTACTAGAGGCTGCTACATTTTTGAATAGTTTTAGGAGAGCCCAAACCAAATCATTTGTTCCCAAAGATAGCTCAGGGAAAAGTAAAATGGCCGCCAATAAACAGATTAGGTCGAGTCATATCAAAATGTCATCTTTTCCAAAAAAGAGGAATTTAAATGATAAAATTTATGATCAGCGAAGAAAGGAATTGCATGTTAGACAAATTCCTTATAAATTTCATCAAAATATAGATAAATTATCAACAGTTGACATAAATTCATCCTTTCTGAAGGATAAATTTAAGATTCCATCAGGAATCTATAACATGCCCACATTCAAAGAACATAAAATAAAAGAAATTGAGTCAGTAGGATTAATGAAGGAATCAATTGACTTCATAAGTGGTATTTTGGGGCCAATTTTAAAAAATGTGATGGTAAATCAAATTTCTCACAGTGAATTAAAAATTGGATAGGAATATTAAAATAATTCTGATCGGACTTATTTGGGTAAAGAATAAACGGCTTGAAAATCGTTAATGGCTTAGCACAGACCCTTTTGTGTAGAATAATTTAAAAGTTATGTGACAGTATCTAAAAGTAGAATGTGAGCAGTAGTCTAAGTGTATCTATATATTTATCTCTCTAAAAATATATCTTAAAGGGTATGTGTATAGGTATATATCTATGGTTATATGTATCTATGAATAGTTATGAGTATATGTATTACATATGTGTTTATTAGCACTGTGTGTATATATATATATATATATATATATATATATATATATATATATATATATATATATATATATATATATGTGTGTATGTGGGTGTCTATGTGTATACATATATAGATTCTCCACTATGTGGTCTAAGATGGCTGATTATGTCATGCCATATATGGATATGGAGAGATAGATAGATAGATATGAGATAGATAGATAGAAACAAGATAGATTACAATGTTATATTTGAAAGGTTAAATAAAGAATTTGTGGTTTTAAGTAAAATTAATAAAGTCTTTATGAAGTAAAATAACATTTTATCTTTTTATATCTCTGCAGATTTGCTATAAATTTTGTATCTCTCTTAAGAAGTAATCATTTGCCTTTACAGAAACATATGTTAACAGCTAATACGTTCATTTTTTCCAGAGAGGCTGTTCTGAAGACATTGCCACAATATTTAAATTATTCTTATTTAAGTTAAAGTTATTGTAATTCTATATTGCATGGTGTGATATAACATTTATTAATATTAATGTGTTGATAACCTGTTTAAGTTGAATTAATTAAATAATAATGTACTCACAATTGTGGAGAGCATGGAACCATGTCTGAGTCCTGTAAGTATCCATTTTGGATTGTAAGAAGTAAGATAGCACATGTCACAGTGTAGCACATGTGATTTGTGTCTATTGACAAGAGCAACAAATGTTCACACTTCTTTCCCAAGAGGACAGAGAGGAAAGGTTTTTGTTCCTTTTAACCCAGGTCGGATACTTTAGACTATCAAAATTTTTTGGAGTCCTCAAGTAAATCTTTTTTATATACTTAAGTTATAGTATGCGCATTGTTATTCTTAAGTAGAGAAGATTTATAAAAGCAATCTTATAGGATTAACAGGTTAATTAATTAGAGAATGACAGTGATGAATGATTGACAGCTGCAGCTGGCTTGACTGAGGTGTGAGTGAATGGGGGCTGTGCAAAGGAGACTATTTTAAAATCACTGGAGACTGCTTCAAAGAGAAGACTTAGACAATTTTATTTTTTATTTCAATGTTTTTTTCTTTTACGATAAAATATTAAGGTGCACCTATTATCTATTACCTATTATCTATTACCTATTATCTATTACCTATTATCTATTACCTATTATCTATTACCTATTATCTATTACCTATTATCGATTACCTATTATTTGATATTTTTTGATTATACTTTATTTTATTTTTCCTAAGTTGTTTTTTTAATTTTTCTTTTCCTATTTTGCATTTTTTCAAGGGATTATAATCAAACACTTATTTTTTGGGGGTTACAGATCATAAAATGTATTAAAGGTTTCATAAAATATTTTTTGGGTTTTAAATTGACATGTGGGTATCAAATGATTAAAGCATTCACATGGGTATATTTATACACCAAATTACCAATTGAATTTTATACATATTTACACATTCATGCACATTACATTATTAAAAAGAAAACATTTTAAGTTAAAATGGTGGTATAAAAGTCGTAACTTTTGGTTTCAATCATAAGTTTAATTTATTTGTTAATGCATGAATTTACATAGCTAACTTGACAATAAAATCTGATTTATGACTCAGCACTGTTAGAACAGAAGGAAAGAGCAATTGTGCTGGCCGCTTCTTTTCAAGTGACTTCTGTTTAGAGGAAAATAAATTGCTTGACCAGCAATTCCCCAAACAGAACAAGTTTATGTCTGATAGCTGAGAGAACAAAAACAGATTATACTTGTCAAATAAATTCAGCAGTGAAAAAGTTAGAATATAAATAAATATATATTTATTTATTTATATACAAGAATATATATATTTTTAATTTTTTATATTTTTTAATTTTTTTGTATTCTCAGACTAATTAAAGTCAAGCTGAATTTTTGCATTAACAAAATAAGAAGTCAATGATTATTATAACAAATGGGAAGGACAAAACAAAAAGGTTGTACACTTACAGACTGATGTGTACATGGTTCATGATGGTTAATTGGAATATGGTATCATTATTCTCATTGGGAATGAATACACATTTTCACATATTGGGTTTGGATCAATGTGATAGAGATAATATCACAAAGGTTTTACAAATACAAATGGTTTATACACAATAACACACTTGTCAACAAAAAGGTCAATAAAGGTTATTATTATAAACTTTAGGGGTTCCAAAGGGAAATAAAGTCATTCTCATTAAATAAAGATTTTTCATACAAAATGTGTTCATTTTAATAAAAAATATTAAATAAGTGTCATATTATTAAAGATTGGGTCACACAATATATATTGAACATCTCATATGAAAATATTAAAGGGTTTGAATAATTTGATATTGGTTTAAGGTTTGACATAATAAATAAAGTATGGTGACTTCCATTAAAGTTTGAATAAAAATAAATAACATTACATATATTACAACATGATTAATGTTATAACTAAGGTTCAAAGACAGAAGTGTTATAATTATTATATTAATTATGTGAAAACATCTTTATAAGTTCATTAACAGATGTTTCCAATGTGACAAAGCAATATATATTTGTAAATGATATATTGATATGGTGGATTGTGATAAACATAGATCAGGAAATTATCAATATTTTTAGGGGAAGAGATCTTCAATCAAGATATTAAAGTAATAAAGTTTTAAATAAATAAAAGTTACAAGTTCCAAGAAGAAGAAAAAGTACCTGATAATCAAGTTTAAATGAACTGTGCTTTATCAATGATATTCAAATAATGAACTGTGTTTTATCAATGGATCTTATCATCGCATCTTCAGAGAAAGATTTGATTGGTGGGTTCAGTATGATTGACATGGACTGAGTTTGCAACCCTCCATATCCTATTATTATTATTCTATGCATAAAGAGACTGTCATGAGAGCAACTACGCAGCCTGCATGAGATGCCACCGTGACGTCACAGCTGTTGAAAGGTGACGGGTGTTATTTTCTCACTGTGACAAGCCTGGAAAGTCAATAAAGTTGTTCCAATTATCAGAGATGGCCCAGTGGGATATGCAAATAAATCCCATGTATGGACTCTGAGTGTTTATCTTTTACAGATGGATTTCATGGACTTTTATGGACTGTTATCTCAAGGAAAATGAAGAAGATTTATTTTATAGAGACTGTGTTCATGTTTTGTTGCTACAAGTCAAAAGAAGATGTCGTTGAAAGGATTAGGGTCAGAAAACCTGATCTAATTATCATGGTCTACCATAACATTCATTATTAATATTCTAAATTGTGATGAAACTGAAAATTTCCATATGCATATTGATATAATATGTTGAGGGTTCAATTGATATCTCACCCTCAAGAGGGGGAAATGTTAAAAGCTATTTCCAGTAAAATGTACAGAAATTATAATATGTGATGATATGATAAAATATACACAGGCACACACGAGCACACAGACATAGGTAAAAATAAAGTTGCTGGCATTGCTATTTTGAAGGTTGGTGAAGAGCTGGTCCAAACCAGTTTGGTATACATTAGCCAATGACATCAGAAGGTGGAATGTAAGAGAGGTTGAACCTAATATATATTTAGCTGTATTCCACATATGGTTTGTAGTAATGCCTGAGCCAACTGAGAGTCACACCCACACGGAGACGTGTATATAAGGAAGGGGTGTGGGGAAGCCAGGGGTGGAACCCAGGGGCGGAGCCAACAGACCTTGGAAAGAGACATGTGGTGGGGAGGTCATGTGCGGGCTATGAGGGAAGCCATTGAGGCCTAACTCTGGTCTCTGAAGGAAAGAAGGGTTCCTATTCTACACACAGACACTCAAGGGTAACGTAGATACATATTTGGTATTGTATTCTATGCTTTGTAACTTGTAACGATGTTATGTTATAATCCTTTGAAGATTGTAAAATAAATATATTTTTCTTATATAAAGAAAGGTGTATAAGTATTACTGAATCTAGATTCGTTAAGATAAAAAGTAAGGACCTAAGGTCTGCACCAAGTCACTCACGGTGATCATAGATCTGTTATCTTGTCACTAATGAAATATATTTTTTCTCTAACCGTATATTTCTTACAGGACCCAGTTCAGATGGTTTAACCCTTGCTGGGCGTTGCACCACGCGAACGGAAGACTGCCTGGCCGAACGTGTTCTGACAATCAGGCTGCGGCTTTCGGGTTTACCTTGGCTGGTTATGGAAAATGGGGAGGACCCTATGTCTTCTTTTTTCTTATGCAAATAATAAAAGGAAATATGGGTCCCCGCTGGTTTTCATAACCAGCCAAGATAAAACTGACAGCCTGAAGGCTGATACGATCAGGATGTTAAAGAGAACCTGTCACATAGTTTTTGCCCCCCTGGCTGAGGACAGAACAAGGTAGTGTCAGGCATGCTGTTTCCAGCACTGTGTCCCTTATTCTGTAAGATGCTGTAGTTTTCATGTATTTAATGCTCAAATCTGCCGTTTTCAGCCAGAAGAATCATTCGAAGAGTCCTTCAGAGTGTCAGTTGTTTTCAAACCTGGTCAATCGTAGGCTAGCCCCACCCACCTCAACTGACAAACCTATTACTTTGAATTAGGTAGAAACATGAGAATAACTGTCAATGGGTGGAGCTAGCCTTTGGTGGGTGGAGCTAACACCCACTCATGAATAAGATTTAAGGGGTAAATGCTCTAAAACTGCTGCATCTTACAGAATAAGGGGCACAGTGCTGGAAACAGCAGGTCTGACACTAGCTTGTGCTGCCCTCAGCAAGGGGGGCACAAGCTATGTGACAAGTTCCCTTTCAGGTCCATGGATGTGGATTTTTCAACTCTAAAAATACCAACCCGCAGCCAGCCCAGAAACAGATCATTACATAAGAGGGTCCAACTCTGATGGTTACCCAGATCTTCCCCGGAGCGTTGGGTATTAGAGTAATAATGAAAGGGGGTTAGTGTAATGTGGTGGTGATATATGGTCATGGTGTGTTGGTATTATTCAGTGACTATGTGGTGGTGATATGTTGTCATGAGGTGGCAGTATTAGCTGGTCTTTGTATAACTATATAATTGATAATATTGGTTGTTCAGTGACAGTATGATGATAGAATTTGCTGCTTGTATAGCAGTATTAAGTGGCAAATGTATGACTATTAATAAGAAGTGTCCTCCATGAGAAAAATAATCTCTATAATATTTATATGTAGTGTTTTTGTATATGCAACATGTTATTTAATATAAATCCATCCTAATAGACCCTAGTAACTATGCATCAGGTTAGGACCAGGTGCGTGTGTCAGGTTAGAACCAGGGATTTTTTTTTTCTGGAAAGGGGAGAGTCTCCGCTGTGGCTCCTTGCCTATTGCACCAAAATGCCTTGTCTCGGCCCTGGCTTAAGGGGCCAATTTCCTACTAGTAATCCTAAGTGTCCCAGTTAAAGCCAAACAGTCCAAGATTCCTGAAACTATCTTCCATTCACGGATGTCCCAACAGGTGCCCTGCCAAATCCCAAAATCTGTGACTTAAACAGGCAGTGACTTAAACAGATCATTCACCCTAGAGCTGGGGGAAGAGTTAACAGCCAGCAGCCCTTGGTTTCACTATCGATTTTAACAGCTCAGAGGGGAGAAAACGACAGTGTGTGCAGGCAGCCAATCACAGCGGCAGGGGGCAGGGCCGGGCGTTTTCCGTTTCCTGTCTGTGGGCGTATCCCAAACAGGCTGAATGAAGTGTCAGCCAGACAATCACAGTGCAGGGGGCGTGCCTAGGGGGCGGGATCCAGCCAGGGGGCGTATCCCGACCAGCAGCAGCAGAAACATAATACAGATTTACAGAAAAGCTCATATCTGCTAAACCAAGTGACTGTGAATGCAACCCAATACCAAAAGTGCTATTTTAACTGTTCATCATAATCTTTGAGACATGTATCTTTGTAGGATACAACCCCTTTAATAGCGAATCCCACTAAAGGCAAGTGTCACGGTTCAACCAGCCGCGTGTCCCGCTGCATGGACTGTCAGTGTGTCGTGCCTTCCGTACTTTGCCTGTCCTGTACAGTCTTGGTAGAGCGTTCCTGGGGTCCTGTCGCCCTGTTCCACTGAGCTCCTAAGGGCAAGTGGCGCTTCGGCATGCTTCTCTGCTTTTTATTAGTTTCCTGTCCTGGTTGCACCTTCCTCTTCACCTCCGGACCTCTGCAATAAGATGATAGTTGCTGACCTTTACTCTGGGTCAGTCCATTATACAGTCTCATGACTGAGTCCTTGCTGAGTCCATCTCCCTTGAAGCTTCTGCCTGTGTCTCTGGGACTTAACCCTGGAGATGCTGGTCCCAGGTCACTATGGTCATCTGAGATTCTGACACATCTGTCTGTCTCCTGTTGTCATGACTGATGTCTCTGCACACCTGTCTCTGTGTCCTTCTTTTGGCACCTGTCCTCTTACTTGCTGTATCCTGCCTGCGGTGTCACTTGTTCAGTACCTGACCTCTTTATCCTGATGTATCCTGCTGTTCTCCTGGTACATTTTTCCATGCCTGCATATTGTTTTCCAATGTTCCAGTCTTGCGACCTGGGCTGTCACCACAGGTAGCCACGTCAGGGTAGCGACCTGGGGTCCCCGCAGCTAAGTAACAATCTGTCCCGCTTTGCAGCGGGCTCCGGTAAAGACCAGCGGGTCCCCTAGACTCCGCTTCCCTTGCGTGGTCCTCTATAATACCATCTGCCCTGCGGTGATCACAAAGGATCCATTTTGCCATAGGCCAAACTTAAACTCTAACAGTTCTCTATCTTTAAACACTAAAACGTATCTTTTATTTATATCTGTCTCTTACCTCTATACACACTATTTTAAAAACCTTATCCTAACCTCATCATTTAAAACCCTTTTTGCTTCTGAAGAGAGGGAATAAACTCCCTTTCTATTATCAAAGTCAGGGTGTGGAACCCCCCCCAAAACCTACTAACAGGGGAACCTATATCTATAGCAATGTACTTAGCTTCAGTAAGGGAACCCAAAGCCAACTACTGTGGTCAGTCGCCCCCCCTAAGCTCATAGACACAAAACAGAACAAAGTAAGGCCCCCTTGTGACACCGGAGTCTGCAGCAGTGACTCCTTGTAGACAGAGGTGAAATGATCACAATTTAAAACTATATCTGACCGTACGCCGGACAATTTTTATCGCCAGCTAACCTGGCTTTAATCAAGGTTAAATGATGAGGAGTTAGAGATGCAGGTATTTAAAATAGTGATGCATAGAGGTGTAAGAGATAGTTATAATAAAGATTTACGTTATAGTGTTTAACAGATAGAGAACTGATAGAGTTTTTAATTTGCCTATGGCAAAATAAGTAAAATATAGATGATCAAGATGTCACCTCTTTGTTCTCGTTGCGAGATTCCAATTTATTTGAGATGTATGTTCACAGGAGAATCCACACCCAGATGTCAGCGGTCGGCGCTTCGGCATACGTTGGTTGTCGCCGCACCGTTACAGCAAGTAGGCTTTCAGGGAAGAAGGATGAACCCAATCGAGAATTACCTGAACCTTCCCGGGATCCATGTGAAACAAGTTAGGAGTCAAAACATATCCAGGAAATGATACCTCCTGAACCCGAAAACACATTTCTCAAGTTTGACAAATAAACTATTAACCTTCCAGATTTGGCAAAACTTGCCGCAAAAGTTAAACAGTGACGCCAGGTCCATGTGATAAATTCAAATGACATCCAGATATACGACCATGACAACGACCAAATGAGTTTCGTCGAAAACATCGTTTACCAGATTTCTGGAGACCTCGGAGCATACACAACCCAAAAGGCATAACTAGATATTACAAAATGGTCCCTCCGGGGTATAAATGCGGTCTTTCCACTCATCCCCCTGTTTCGATACGAATAAAGGTTATAATCCCCCTCTTAGGTCCAGCATGTGGTATACCACTTAGCCCCCTGGATATGATTATAACGGTGCGATGTGAGGTCCTGCGGTCTACTGAACAGCACCTGCCCGAAGAGGCCCTACCTGCATAAGCACCCCCCCGAGCTGTGGTATCGCCGCACTCGCAGATTCTGGATTGGTGTCAGAACGGATCATGAGGTAGAAAGTGGCAGGGCAACGGAGAAGGGTCTGTGCTGCCCGACGTCTTTCCCTAAACGCTGCCAAACCGAATTGTCAAAGCTATTGCGTCCATCCATAGTGTCCCGGGGTAGGCTAAGCCACCGAACATTTCCTTAACATGTTCCAGCCAATCCTACCCGGCATTTGGCACCTTAGTGGCTGGGTCATTCCAACCCCGACGGAACACACCACGGTGAAAATCAGAGGCATAATCCTCTACAGTCCTATTACCCTGCTTTAGGGTAGTGGGGGAGCTGAAGTCTCGCTACCACCCCGGCCTCCCTATCATGGTCGACGATAGTCCCACGGAGACAAAAAATCTGTCACAAGTAACATACCGGCAAGTCAGGGGTAGTTGAGAATTTGCCACTACCTGGGTGGACCGCTTGGGAGAAGGGACAGAACAATGTCCCACTCTCTGTTCCTCATTACCAGATGTAAATGGGCGGAAAAGAAGATACAACCTACATCCTTCCCCACCCTTATAAGTCAGAAAGGCCATTCTTGTCCCCTACCCGACGAAAACCATCGTTGTAACTGAAAGGGGGGTTACAATGAAAGGGAAAGCGATGCCGGAGGACTCCCTACCCTGTGGGGTACCCTGAGTCCTCCCTGCTGCTGTACCCTCAGCGCCAGGTCTTGGACCAACTGGGTAAAACCCTTGCATCTTGCCTCCACTGTGCAGTCATGGGGTTCATGGTAACCGGGGAGCAGTAATGTATTGGCCTGAGAAAATTTCACTCAGAGGAGGAGCAGTGCCCTGACTGCCACCTAGCCGCACTTGCCCTGCCTAATTTGGCGTGCTGCCCCTAAATGGCAAACCAACTGTGATGAACAAGACCCTATGCTACTTACGTGCCAGGGCCGTCTGGGGAGCGCGAAGTCCCCCCCCCCCCCCCCAAGCAGTCCGGGTCTATAAATGGTACAGGTACGTCAAAGCCACAAATCAAAACCAAGAGATAACGGAAAGCAATTCCAAGGTTCAAAACATGAAGTTACGCGGTACAAAACGTAGGACAGAACGTAGTCGAGGGAGCACAGCCGAGTCAGGAAATCAGGAGTAACAAGCAAAACAGAAAACAGGGGAAGCACAAGGGAGACTCCGGGCCCCCCTATTGGCCAGTGCGACACACCCTCTGACCTGATTAGGAGCCGAGGTGTCACTCCTAGGCTCACCAGCCGGCCTCTCCCTAGGTGTGTCGACTGCGCCAAGTGTGATTAACCCCTTGCCGGGTACCTTGCTGCTCCAATGAACGGAAATGTTGCACCGTTACATGTCTACTGTTTATTGGCATCATTTTTTTTAATGTCTTTTTTTAACGATATTTAGGGGGCTTATTAAATTTTAGAAGTAATTAGGTCACTATTTACAAGAAAGAGAAATTTGCAATTATACATTTTTTAAGTTGACCCAGTCCAGTTTCTGACGTGCTTATGGTTGCCTGCATGTTAGATACCCCCATAAATGACTTAATCTTGAAACTAGACCCCCCGTTTAAGTATTAACCACAGTGTTTTGAGGAAGTTTGAGTTAATCCTTTAAATATTTTTCACAGAAAATCAAAGAAGGTGTGGAGGTGAAATTTTCAAAATTTCACTTTTTTTGCAGATTTTCAATATTTATATTGCCATTTATTCACTGGAAGTCCGGTAAATGGTGACCAGGTAAAATGCAACAAAGTATCAATTCCCCAAGAGGTCTGTGCCATTTTAGAGATATCCATATGTTGTCCCCCTAGTGCATTATTTGTCTCCACTACAAAGCCTCAGATGAGCACCTATTGGACTCTGGGGTCTCAATTTTTAATATGATTTTATTTAGGCGCCATGTCATGTTTTGCATACATCCTAAAGTTCTGAAAACATAATAAACACCCCTACAAAGTACCCCATATTGGAAACTAAACCCCTTAATGAATTTATCCAGGGGTTAGTGAGCATATAGAACCCCACAGGTGTTTCACAAATTATTTTTAGCATTAGGCTGTGAAAATTTAAAAAATAGTATTTTCCAACAATCTGCAATTTTATCTCAAAATGTTTCAAATATACAAGGAATCCTGGAAACAAAGCACCCCGAAATTTGTTACACAAGTTCTTCCAAGTCCGGCAATACCCTAAATATGGATTTAAACTGCTGTTTGGGCGCACGGCAGGGCATACAAGGGAGGGGTGCACTATTTTGGCGTTTTGGAACACAGAATTTTTGGTGGATCCATGTCGTATTTGCAAAGCTCCCAAATTGTCAGAAAAGGTAAAAACTTCCAAAGTCATCCCATTTGAGGATTCAACACACCCTGTTGTATCTCATCTAGGGTTTATTGATGTTCCATATTTTTTTTTATTTTAAGCATTGGGGCCTTGAAAATGGGGGAAAAACGCAGTTCCGCATTGTTTTTTGGGTTTCATTTTACCAGCGTTAACCGTGCAGTTGTAAATGAAATGATGGAACTTTAACTAGGCGGATCGTAACGAGGTTCAATTGACAATGATATTACATTTATATAGTTTTTTATATTTTATTACTTTTGCAGCAGTAGAAATAGTTTTATAAAAATGTGTTATTTAAAGTTGTCCTATTCTAACAGCAATAACTTTTTTATTTTGCTGTTTGCAGAGCTGCATAGGGGCTTGTTTTTTGCAGGATGAATTGATGTTTTTATTGGTTCATTTGATGCTTTTTTCACTTTTATTAAGGTTTTTGTGAGGCGTTTTGAACAAAATACAGCAATCCTGGTAGTTTTTATTTTTATCTTTTACAGCGGTCTATATGCAGTATAATGACATTGTTAGCTTTACTCAGCAGGTCGATACAATTACAGTGATATCCAATTTGTATATTTTTTATGTTTTACTGCTTTTATACAATAAATACACTTTTATTCAAACAGGAAAACACGTTTTTGCAGATCCATAACTTTTTTATTTTTCTGTGTATGGAGCTATACAGCAGCTTGTATTTTGCAGGATGGGTTGATGTTTTTATTGGTATCATTTTTGGGGGGACGAGGCTTTTGATAGTTTTTAAATTAATTTTTTGCAGGGCAGGGTGAAGAAAATCCTGCAATCCTAGTAGTTTTTTTTATTTTTATTTTTAACAGCACTCACCTGTATACATGACAAGTTAGTTATACAGAGTTGTGTAAGTTTATTTTTAGTGGGACGAACCGAAGTTTTAATTGGTACAACTTTGGCATTTATATGAGTTTTAATTGCTTTTTATGTGCTGTGGGATGAACAAAAAACGTAATTCTGTGACTCTTTTTTGTTTTTTATATGGCGTTCACCATGCGGGATAATTTACAGGACATATTTATAGGGAAGGTCATCACGCATGTGGCGATACCAAATATGTGTACTTTATTTTTTGATCTTTTTTGGGGAAATTGGCGTTTGTAAAGGGGAATAGGGAGTTGTATGTTTTTATTTTATATTTTGTGTTTAACTAGTTTTTCACTTTTTTCACAAATTTTTTTTAAACTTTTCCACATAGGTGATTTGAATGAAGGTTCTTCCGATGTACATCGTGTAATCTGCACTACACACTGAGTACTCCTGTGAACCATCGATCTAACAGGAATAAGTGGCACAGGAGGCGTGATACAGCGATGTTCTCACACCTCTTGCACCGCTGTAACTCCTAGGCCGAAAGTCCATAAGCTTCAGGTTTAGAGGAACCTGGGAGCAATGTATCGACATAAGTGGTGTGATGACATTACGCCGATCACAATGGATACTAGCTTCTGGAGTGAGCGCCTTAGAGAGGGAATGGACAAAGTTAAGCATGTTTTTTATTTTTTTTTCCAATCAGTGAGAAGGGGCCTTATCTACCGACAAGAGGCCATATATCTACAGAAGGTTATATACCTACAGGGGCTGTATACCTATAGGAGACTGTTTAGCTACAGAAGGCTATAAACCTACAGGGGCTGTATGCCTACAGGAGGCTATATACCTACGGGGCTGTATACCTAGAGGAGACTATATACCTACAGGGGCTGTATACCTACAAATGCTGTTTTGCTACAGAAGGCTATATTTCTACAGAAGGCTATATACCAACAGGGCTGTATACCTACAGTAGGCTATATGTCTACAGGGGCTATATACCTACAGGACATTATATACCTAAAGGGGCTTCATACCTATAGGAGGCTATTTACCTACAGGGGATGTATACCTAAAGGAGGCTATATACCTACAGAAGACTGTAATGTACAGGATTTAACCCTTTCTGTACCAGTTAACCCTTTGTGTACATTACAGGTTAATGCTGAACAAGAGCTAATGCACTAAAGTGAAGTAAAATTTTATTTTATATTGTGATGATAGTAATGACTATCTGTGTATGCTGAAAGGCCATACTTGGTTCATGAATAGTACTTTCTTTTTGGAATATTGAAGGAGAGATATATAGTGTCTGTATTAGCATTTTGGGATAATAGTAATTACAGGTCTGTATTGAGGTGTCATTTCTTGGTTTAAACTGTCTGCCTTTGTAAGAACTTGTGGCGCATGTGTTAAGTGCACTATAAGAGATAAAGTTCTGCTAAGTCATAGTGATTACATTGTTTTCTAATGTAAAATTTTACGTCAGCCAGAAGGCGGGAGTTTTTAGGGGAAACCAAGGGGAGAGGGGGGAGTTAGGAAGAAAAAGAGGTTAAAAATTTACCTATTTCAGTGATTAGTGGGGAAGTAGGGGTTGTCCTTAGGCTATTCTTAAATTTCACAAAAACTCATTTTTTTCACTTTTTTCTTTTTCTAAAACGCGGAAAAACTACTGTAATAATCCCCCAAGACTTCTTTGTAAAAACGTCCCTGTCTACATGACTTTTTTTTTCTGCTCGTTTTTTTTACGGGCTATTTTGCAACACCTTAAAAAGGGCAGAGCCGGCAGAAAATTTACTACAGGATCATGAAAAGCGCCGACGTCTTTTGGCACTTTTTTTTGCTGTTTTTGGCGTTTTTTGCCGCGTTTTTTTCAAAAAAACCCCCCGGGAGACCCAAGTCCCCCCCCGTAGTGGGTTTAAAAAAGGTTTATCCTGATCAAATTTGCATACAATGCCTGAGGGTCCTTTTTTTGACCTTTTGTAAAAAAATTTATCAGCCTTGGGCCCTCTAACATTTTTGCGAAATTCAAAATTTTTTTTCGCTAAAAAAATTTTTTTGGATTTTGCGTCAGAATCCATTTTTTGCAGTTTTTGGTGCAAAATCCTTTTTTTTAACATATTTTGGCGCTAAAAAAATTTTAAAATCTGGGGGTTCTGCCTAAAAATACGTTTTTTTAAAATAATTTTTGGGCGCCAGAATCCGTTTATTCGATTTTGGCACAAAACTTTACTGAAAAATTTTTTTGGCGCTAATAAAATTTTTTCCGCTTCAAACGCCAAAAATAATTTTTTTTTACGGATTTCCGCCGAAACCCGTTTTTGATGATTTTGGGGGTAAAATCGTTTTTTACAGATTTTGGCGCAATAAACGATCTCATTCTGACATAAAAATATTTTTTTTAGGGAAAATTTGGCGAATAATCCCTTTTTTTGGATTTTTGCACTAAAATCCTTTTCTTTAAAGTTTTTTTGACCTAATAGGTTTAAATCTTCAATTTTGAAAGATAATGTGGGTTTTTGGGATTTTGGGGTGCAAGAATCTGGGCAAAATTTAAAAAGCATACCGCAGCACCCAAAAAAGGGACAATGTGCTAAAAGGGGCAAAAATTTGGGAAGTTATTAACATGTTAACTCCACCTGTAGGTGTGTTTAAACCAAGGTTAAATTGTGCATACATAAAAACAAGAAAAAAAGGGCCAAAAAATGTTTAAAAAAACACTCTAAAAACGCTCCAAAAAAAAAAAAAACGCCAAAAAAGGACTTTTTAGCTGCTTTTGAGGGCAGGGGACAAAAACCAGTTTCTGAGCGTTTTAGTAATTCGTTTTCAGGTCATTTTTTGCCACTGCATGAAATAGCCTTAAGACCCTGGTGATGCCAACTGCAGAAGGGAAAGGGGTTTAATTTAAAAACCCTTTTCCTTCGGGCTGTTGACTGCGGGCTTGGGGCAGCACCCTGACTTTCTAACCAGGATTCTGCAACACAAATTTGAAAATTGCTCCCTAGGGGATTTATGAACGATAGTGTTCATGGGGCGGGGCAATTCCTTCCCAGGGGGGCCTGATATGTCCAGATTTTGCCCGGCCTGGCCATCTAACCCAAAATTCCATTCTCCGGGGTCACTTATTACCCCTTTGAAGTCAAACGGAAAAAGGGAAACTAAGGTTCATTTCCCTAGTTTAAAGGGAACTCCTTGAAGTCTAACTGCACAATAAGGATTGTATTTACGGGACGCCCCCTGGCTGCTAGCTGAAAATGTTGAAAAGGACTGAACAATAAAAAGAACCCCATGTTTAACATCTTCCTCAAAAAAAGGGAAAATTGAATTTACTTAACCATCTCCACTCTCCTGCTTCCTGCATCTACATCAAGGGCACCTCCAAGCACCATCACTAGAGCAGGAGGGACTACAACCACCAAATGTCTGTTTCCCCCCGGGGGAAAATACCCCTCTACACCAACTGCAGGATCCCACTTTATTGTACTATTGCCCAAAGGCATACAAGGTATGGTGAGCGACAGCCACCATGACAAGGGCCTTCAACTACTCCTCCCATTCTCTCCTCTGCCCCTTCCAGGGTTGTACGTTACAAGGCTGTATACTTACAGGGGCTGCAAATTTACAGGAGGGTATAGATCTACAGGGCTGAAAACCCACGAAGGCTATATCCAAAAGGGGGGTTTTTTACCTACAGAGCATAACCTACAGGGGGCTATATCCTACAAGGACATATATTCCTACATGGGTTGTATACCTAAATGAGCATATACCAAAGGTGAAATATACTACAGAGGCATATACCACAGGGGCTGATACCCAGGAGGCTATATACCTACAGGGCTTAACACACGGGCTTAAGCCAAAGGGGGAGTCATGGGTACAAAAGTATTCAACCCCCTTAAATTTTTCACTATTTTTTCTTTTCATCATTTGTAAGACCCCAAGTTTATTTTTGGCCTTTAAGGGACAGCCACCCCCACTTTAAAAAAAACCAGAAATGTATTTAAAAAAAAAACTGAAATACACAGGGGATAAAATTTCAACCCTGGGTTTTACACTTTTTTTAACCACACTGTTCATTTCCTCGATCCCCCTTTAGATGATCACTCCTTCATATCCCCCTTTTTAATTAAACTGATTGGCCCCTTTATTAAAAAAAGCACACCACCATCTATATAAACCACACACTCACATAATGTCAAGCACAGAAACATGCTCAAAACCCAGAGCTCAGAGACATAATTGTGGAAGGGCAATACATTACATGGAAATCCCTAAAGAAGCATTTATGCTATCTATCATACATGAAAAAACTTTGAGATTCTTGGTTCACATATCTTTGATCTCTCTGGATAATGGAGCTTGGTTGATCCAGTGAGAGGCCTGGATTTCGCTCTGTTGAGAGGTGAAGATAGCGTGGGACTGCCCAACCTGAGATCACGTTGTAGGTTAGTGGGCGGCTTGGGCATTTTTTGATCAAAGATATGTGAACCAAGAATCTCAAAGTTTTTTCATGTATGATAGCATAAATGCTTCTTTAGGGATTTCCATGTAATGTATTGCCCTTTTTGCAGACGCCCTTTTTGCAGACGTGTGCCGCTGGTAGTGGTGTGCGTGTGTGTGTATATATATATATATATATATATATATATATATATATATATATATATATGTCGCAACCCTGCCAGTGGCACCCAGGTTCGCATAGAGTTTTTTCAGAAATGTCTTTTTGTGCAGAACCGTACATTGTATTTGGCGTATATTGCTTTTAATCTATATGGGAAGGAAGGGGTGCCTCCATCTTGGTTTTCTGCACCACGCCCACTTTCACAGGCTGTTATAAGAGTACAGCTTGCAGGTTTGGTGTTTTTTTTTTTTTTTTTCTTTCTCTCTAGATAATGGAGGTCGGTTGACCCAGTGAGAGGCCTGGATTTGGCTCTGTTGAGAGTTTAAGATAGCGTGGGACTGCCCGACCTGAGATCACGTTGTAGGTTCATGGACGGCTTGGGCATTTTTTGATCAAAGATATGTGAACCAAGAATCTCAAAGTTTTTTTCATGTAAGAATTGTGGGAAGGCACAGATCTAGCCAAGGTGACAAAAGAATTTCTGCAGCACTCAAGTTTCCTAAGAGCACAGTTGCTTCCATAAGCCTTAAATGAAAGAAATTTGGGATGACCACAATGCTTCCTCGACCTGACCGTCCAGCCAAACTACGCAATCGTGGGAGAAGAGCCTTGGTGAGAGAGGTAAAGAAGAACCCCAAGATCACTGTGTCTGAGCTCCAGAGATGCATTAGGGAAATGGGAGAAAGTTCCACACAGTTAACTATCACTGCAGCCCTCCACCAGTCAGGGCTTTATGGCAGAGTGTGCTGACGGAAGCCTCTCCTCAGTGCAAGACATATGAAAGCCCACATACAGTTTGCAAAAAACACATGAAGGACTTCCAGACTACGAGAAATAAGATTCTCTGGTCTGTTGAGATGAAGATTGAATTTTTTGGTGTTAATTGTAAGCGGTATGTGTGGAGAAAACCAGGCACTGCTCATCACCTGCCCAATACAAACCCCACAGTGACACATGGTGGTGGCAGCATCATGCTATGGGGGTGTTTTTCAGCTGCAGGGACAGGATGACTGGTTGCAGTTGACAGAAAGATTAATGCAGTCAAGTACAGAGATATCCTGGATGAAAACCTTTTGCAGAGTGCTCTGGACCTCAGACTGGGCCGAAGGTTCAACAAGACAATGACTCTAAGCACACAAGCTAAAATAAAGCAGTGGCTTCAGAACAACTGTGTAATCATTCTTGACTTGCCCAGCCAGAGCACTGATCTAAGCCCAATTGAGCATCTCTGGAGAGACTTGAAAATGGCGTCCACCAACGTCCACTATCCAACCTGAGGGAACTGGAAAGGATCTGCAAACTTTTTGCATCATTCCCAAGAAGACTCATGGCTGTACTAGCTCAAAAGGGTGCTTCTACTCAATACTGAGCAAAGGGTCTGAATACTTAAGACCATGTGATATTTTCACTTTTTCTTGTTTAATAAATTTGCAAACATATCTACATTTCTGTTTTTTTTCTTGCAAGATGGGGCACAGAGGGTACATTAATCAGCAAAAAAAAACTTTTTGGATCTTACCAAATGGCTGCAATGAAAGAAAGAGTGAAAAATTTAAAGGGTTCTGAATACTTTCCGTAACCACTGTATACCTCCAGGGGATGTATACCTATAGAGGACATATATACATACAGGGGGCTGTATACCTACTTATCTACATGGGAAATATACCTACAGATGGTGGTATATATACCTAAAGCGGGCTGTATACCTACCTATTTTCATGGAAGCTATATACTTACAGGGTGTTATATACCTACAGGGAGCAATATACCTACCTTTCTACCTACCAAAGGCATATATACCTACCTATATATAGGGGGCTGTATACCTATATACCCACAGGCATAGTTATCTACATGGGACATATATATACCTACCTATCTCCCTACATGGTGCATATATACATACCTATCTACATGGGACTGTATATCTACCTACAGGGGGCATATATACCTATATACCTACAAGGGACTACTATATCTACAGTTGGCCTATGACTAATTTATATGAATTACTGATCACCAAAAGAGAAATAAAATTTAACTGAATAGAAAACTTTGATCAAGAACCGTGTTTAACATTCAGTACGTGGAGAACAAAATGAATAAATCAGTCTAGTGAAATATATTAAAATGTACAGCAGAGAAATCTTCCCCTTATTAGATGCTAGGTCACTGGTAACCACAGTAACAGACCTTCTCCCTTTTTTGTCACTTTGAATAATATTTACCTAAGAGGTTTTGAGAATGTCTTTTTTAGCATTCCATGTTATGTAGAAAACATGTTTTTGTTGATCTTGTAAGTGGGATGGAATAAGGACAACTTGAGCAGAATCTGTTTCTCGCATAACTATATCATTCCTACTCAGTTATACTCCCCCGCTGCTTAGAGATCATGATATGAGTCACTAGTTAAACTTTAATACTTAAGCACAGAGGATGACAAATATTACAAATTCGCAACAATTGACATGATAACCTAAATATGTTATTTATAAAAGAGAAGGAATAAAGCAACAGAAATATTCAGATATAGTCAACTCATATTCTTAAAGGGGTATTCCTAATTCACACATTTATGTCATATCCATAAACAGTATTGTACATATCTGTCCCTGTTCTGTTTAACACTAATTCGACCAAATTTGTAGAAAAATTTGGGTTCTGGACATCCTGAACTCAAGTTTTATTTCAATCTTTCCCAGGCACTAACTTTTACCCTAACCCTAAGTTGGAGTTTGGGTGAGGGTTTTTAGGGCTTCTTAATGTAAATTTAACTTTTTAGGCACTTCTAGGTGCACAGATGCAATTGCTCTAATGGCACTTCCGCTCTCATGTAAATTCTAGCCTACTGTGCCGTGGCTGATGATAGAGCAGTAAGCAGTCGGTGCTGCAGTAATAGAGCAGTAACATCGGTGCTGCAGAAGTAAGGTTGGAGCATCAGTGCTGCTTTACTTCGAAGGATCAGAGAAAGGTAAGTTAACCCTAAAAACATCTGCAATATGAAAGTGAATTCTGATCCACTCAGAAGATGTTGTGGGACAGAGTGTTGGGTTTCTTCTGTTCTTATAGATATGATCATGATGCAGAGTCCTGCTTTAAATATAGCATTTTCTTATTCCAAGAATAGATTAAATTAACACTTGAGACTCCAGCAAAATCTAGACTCTAGAGCATTTTAAAAAGTATTTTAATTAATAAATAAATATAATATTTTCTAAATAGTCAACTATATATATAAAGGACAGCCATCTAGTCTGCATTTTAAGATTCTTGACATCTGAAGTTCCACAATACCCACATCATATCACCAAGCTACTTTAACTATGATTGTAGTATTTAGATACAATTTTAAATGACTGAGTTAATTCCTTATCAATCTGTCATGTATGTTTACACATATCTGACTTAAAGATGTCTTGTTGCCTCTCTTTAGGTCTCTGTGAGCCCTGTTTTTAGTTCTTTTAGGGAGGAAATATGCTTTAGTACATGACCCCAATGAGAATAGTTTTGCCTGCAATATAATCTCTATTTCTTTTTCTACAATATAGTAATGAACATTCACCTTCACTGAGATTTGAAGACCATTCTGAAATACAGTATATAAAAAAGAAGGAACAGATACTCCCAGAAATTTTCTGTTCTCAAAGATAAATAAATACATTTATCTATACAAGACATTTAAAGATTATTAAAATACATTTTACAAAGTAAAGTTCTAAAATAAATATATTAAAGACTGACATAAAATATACACATATAATAATATTGATAACTAGAAAAACTGTCTAAAACCTCCTTGATCATTGTTAGCTGATACCATATACTGTATATACAACCCAAATTCCTAAAAAGCTGGGACACTGTAAGGTGTAAAGAAAAGAAGAATGCATGATTTGGAAATCTCTTAATGCCTTATCTTATAACAGAACGTAGAACAATATTGGAATTTGAGATGTGTTGCTGCCATCAATTTGTGAATGAGTTAATTTGTTCAACTGTAAAACAAGTTGGGACAGAGTTAAGAAAAGGTGTGAAAAGTAAGTGATAAGCTGGAGAGTCAACATTCAATTAAGTCACATGACTTGTGCATGTAAGAGAGGCAGAGTCTCCCTAAAACAAAGATGGTCAATGATTTACCATTCTGTAAAATGTTGAATCTAAAATAGTGAATGTGTTTCAAATAAGTATTCCTGTATGTTGAATTGAAAAGGCTTTCAATATTTTACCATTTCATGTACATAATATCACTGAAAGATTCAGAGAAGGTTAACAGTCAATATTGGATATTTATGATCTATAGGCCCTCAAAAGCCACTGAATTAAAAACAGACATAATTTGGTCATGAAAATCTTTACATGGTCTCAGGAATACTTCAATAAACCATTATCTGTTAACACAGCTCGCTGTGCAATTCACAAATGCAACTTAAAGCTCTATTATGCAAAGAAAAAGCCATATACAATTCAGAAATGTTGCTGTTTTCTCTAGGCCAAAGCTCATTTTAAATGGTCTGAAGCAAAATGGAAAACTGTTCTGTGGTCAAATAGATAAAATTTTTAATTATTTAAGAAAACTATGGAGGTTGTGTCCGCTGAATTCAAGATGAGAGGGACCATCCAATTTATTATCAGCATACAGTTCAAAAGCCTCCATTTCTGATGGCATGGGGTTGCATTAATACCTATGGAAGCTTACACATCTTGAAAGGCACGATCAAAATTGAGCAGTATACAGAGGTTTTAGAACAAAATATGCTCCCGTATAAAGAACGTCTCTGTTTGGGAAGGCCTTGTGTATTTTAGCAAGACAATACTAAACCACATACTGCATCCATTAAAATAGCATGACATCCGAGAAGTCCAGGACTGAACTAGTCTGTCTCCAGATCTTTTACCAATAGAAAACATTTTATGCATCATTAAACAGAACATTAACAGAGAAGTCCCTGAATTGTGTCAGGTGGGTAGTGGATCCACTGAATCAACTGGGAGAGTTAGTGATAACCAAACCAGGGAGCAGAGTCTAGGGAACACCCAGTAGTCACTGGCGCTTGCAGCAAGACAGCATGGATTTGGCTGCGGGGAACCCCCAGGTCGCTACCCCGACGTGGTTGCTCGCAGTGACAGCCGAGGTGCTAACAATGTGCCGAGGATCAAGGCACAGGCAGACATGCATTGCAGGTGGCATTCTAGTGAGGTGGTCATGTAACAAGGTCATCGAAGGCAGCAGACAGGAGAATAGGCAGGAAACAAAGCAAAGGTCAGAATCAAGAATCACACGAAGAAAGGCTCAGAAAAAGAACACCAACTACTTTCAAGGGTGGTTGGAGAAAGTGCCTATAAAAATGGTCAGATGGGATATAGGCTGTGGGAAAGGTGGGTGGTATGTACTGGCCCTTTAAATTTCAGAGAGCCAGCATGCAAGCGCCCTATTGGATGGATACGAGCGCGCCGGCAGAGCACAGAGGAGAAGAGTCGGGCAGGACCGCGGAGAGGGAAGGATACTGTAGAGAGCAGCGGGCAGCAACAGAAGACACGAGCACATCCATGGTGCATAGCAGGAACCGCGTTGTGCATTGTGACAGACTGTTCAGCAGCTAAAATCCCAAAACTAAAGCAATTGGTCTCCTCACTTTCCAAAAGATTAAAGTCTGTTGAAAAAATAAAAAGTGGGTGCTACAACAGCGAAATGGCCCTGTCCCAACTTTTTTGAGATGTAGTGCTGCCATCAATTTCTAAATTAGTTAATTTTTTTAATGTAAAAAATGTCTACTTTTCTAGTATGTTAGTGTTCTATACTCTGTTGTAAACAAACATAATAATAATATAAAATATTATAAGGGATTTCCAAATCTTTGCATCCTTGTTTCCTTTTTTGGAATTGTATTAGCTTCAATACAAGGCAGTGCACTCTATCAGATTAATATACAGTCATCAACTCTCTTGGGCCTTAGCAATATGGCTGTATGACTTTGTTTTCTTCCCAAAGGAGCAAAACACAATACATTGGCATGCAACGTCCCTGCAGCTCGTTAATACAGTATGGGAGTCCGTGTGGCCACAGAAAGCAGCTGTACTATCTGCATGATACCTTATATGCTGAATGGGTATCTTGATTATTTTCTTTAACTTGTGTAGAGATGATTTGGTGCAATCAGTCTCAGGATAATGAATTTACCTTGAGATCCATCATGACCATTACAGTACTGCTTACAATCAGACTATTGAAACGTATTCTAATGCAGCCTGAATTGCAATTGAAGGCAGCAGTAACGTGTGTTCCTGTTAAGCAGAAGGATAATTTGTTGTCTATTTATCTTAACTCATCACGTCGATTGATTAAGTGGCCTTGCCTCATGAATATTAATGTAGTGTAAAGGGCAGGCATGTAGCACGTCATCTTTCAGGGAGAGCGTAAGTTTAAAATGGCAGGAATTGTTAACATTTTTCTAAGGAGTATTTGTTAAGCAAACAAGCTAATAATTTAACTATTAATATGGTTATACCTGATGTATTATGGTGACTTCCTGGAAAGGATGTTAGTATACTACAAGTTATAAAGAGCAACTTTTATAAATAGTAACTTTTGCTGTGCGGTTCGAAGAATCAAGGCTAATACAATTACAATCTAATGTCACTTATAGTGGTATTCTTACCACAATGATGAGCTTTAAACATGTTGGCAAAAGTAAGTAAAGATTATTACCAAATCTATTGTTGTTTTGGTTTTGCTTTCTTTCAGAACTAAAGCAGTTTGTATCTCCTTGCTTGAGTATACAAGCTTCTTAGGTTACCGCTTGTCACAATGTGCTCTGTGGTCTCTGCTCCAGACCACAGACACGGTCGTGTTCCTGATGCCCTCTCTGTTCTGTACTCACTTCTCCCTGCTCCTGCTCAGCTCTCCTGTGTGCTGGCGTGCGCTCCTATCACTTAGTGCTCGCATGTGCCAGCTCTTTAAGATTTGAAGGGCCAGCACACCGCTGACCACCTATCACTTGTCACCTGGGACTTTATTAGGACACCTCCGCCTACACTCCCTGCCAGCTTGTTGGAGTTCTTGCCCTAATGATTTGCGCTATTTGCTTGTTCCTGTGTTTCCTGGTTTTGTCCCTTTGCTACAGACTTCTGACTATGCTTTGCTTGCCCTGACCTCTTTGCCTGTGAACAATTTATGCCTCTGCCTGCTCGCTGTGTAATGAAAAGCGGCCACATCAGAGGATTTCCCTTCATTTAAGTCCATTCCGCCTGGTGGTGTGCTCTGGTGAGTACCAGGGGACTACTTAGACTCCGCTTCGTGGCGTGTTTAGTGTCATTTCTGGGGGTGACCCAGAGGATCCACCACCTGCCTCGTGACACTGGTCATATCTAGCCAGGATGGTGAAATAATTCCTTGCTGTGTTTAAGGCCTTTTTCCCTGCTGTTAAACTTCCTTTGTCAGCAATGTCCCTCTGACAGGCTCAGCTAGGAATAGCAGAAATAAAATGTCAGCCACTGCAGAAGATCTGCCCAGTGCCAGAACAGGAAGTGGGAGCCTAAAACTGGCTGTGACGAATAGTGTCTGTCAAAACAGCCTGATTTCTCAAGCCATTACCATAACATTATCCTTAACCCTGACACTCATCCTAAACTGCATTTAGGATGAGTTATTTTAGCTGGCTTTTAGGGGTTAACCTGCCATACACCTACCCCTGGAGCAGCCTTATCCTATTACTGGTCATATGCCATCCTGTTGCTCGGGCTTTAGCCTCACTCATGGTCAAAATCACCTCATCTCTCCAAGTGCAGCATCACTTCTGGTTGATGTCACTAACAATAAGGACATCTACTGGAAGTCAGGCTACTGGAGCGACGAGGTGCCAGTGGACAGGAAGTTAGGCCATAACAGGATCAAGACGGGAATGTGGATGTCAGGGAATGATAAGTTAACTCTTAAAAGTGATACCGTGATTTTCATAACTTTTCACCCAAAAAACTTGACATTCATAAATTTTTGCCAAAATTTAAATCATGCCAACCCAAATCAAACCACTTAGATACAGATCGAATTTGACATTGACCCGAATTCAACACTATTTAAAAGGATTTTATTTTTGCTTATATTTGACAAGGATCATTATGATCCCACAGGCTTAATTGTATTGAAAGCAGAATCAGCTTCACTTTGCAGACAAAAAATTGGTGTGGCGCACATTTTTAATGGCAGTCTTTGCAATATGCAAATTACTGTATAGCCATACAGTCATCTGCTTTTACAGGCTGTATCAACATTGTAAGCACTCTGACTCTCTGTGCCACTGTGAGATGACTCTGTATTACATTTTCCGACACGGCAAAACTAATATATGTATACTTCTGTATTAAACTGGAGGTATCCAGGAACATAATGGTCCGTACACCATCATGGGACTTGTATCATGACTGTGCACAAGGCTTGCAGAACTGTATAATGCTAGTGGGCTTGACCCCTTTTTACTAAGCTTCTTCTTGCACTTGATGTGCACAATAAACAAGAAAGTAAAGAGTGATAACCAAACAAGTGTTTCATTTATGTCTTAGGAGACATCAATTTGATCAAACTCTCCTGGAAATTCCCTGATCCTTCTATAATAGAGTCCAACTATGTAAACCTGGTCCATTTACTGACAGGGGTTTTCCCACCACAATGGTTAACTTTAACCATGTAGGCATAGGTAAATAAAAAAACACCAAAAGAGAAGAAAAACCTATCATAAAAATGTACTTTATTGAAATCCAAAAAAACATACAAAATAAATAAAAAAGATATACAAGTAGTATTACTATGAACAGAACCTCAAATAGAACTGTATACCAAGAAAAGAAGTAGTCATAAAGGATCAACTCAAGAAAAATAAAATGGCATAAACCATAATAAACAAAAATCATAAAAATAATTTTCTCTTTTTATTCACTTTTGTCACAATTGCACTAATTTGGGGTGTTACTAATTTATGGTATTAACTAGCACTCTGCAACTTTTATTTATTTATTATTTGTCTTTTGTATGGATCACATGTTATTTATGTGCATATATTTTTTGTCCATTTATGTATTTAATCCTTGGGTATATTACATTTTCTGTATACTGGTCGGTAATAGTTCTGTTGTCTGTATACACTTTGTCCCCATTTGTTTATTCATGACCATCCTTTTTTCATCATACTTCTAGATTTAAATAATCTACAGTACAGAGTGGTTTTACCCTTTGACGAAGCTGGGTAGTAAAACATGCGTTCGGGTTCCTGTGCCTCATTTTATGATCTGTATACACATTTTCTTACATTGATCACTTACTATGAAGGGTATTATTTCCTTATTGTATTTTTTTGTTTATAATAATTTATGCCCTTATATTTTTCTTGAGTTGATCCTTTATGAATACTTATTTTCTTGGGATACGGATCCATTTGAGGTTTTGTCCATAGTACCACTACTTACATATTTTCTTTCTTTCTTTTTGTATGTTTTATGGATGTCAATAAAGTGTGTTTTTCTTCTCCTGCATTTTTTGTTAGCAATTATTTGCTGATTTTTTGTTTTTTGTGTTTGGCGGTTGTTTAAATAAATAAAGACTATAACAAAGTACATCGCTGTTCTGATTTTTCTTTGTTTAAGAGATAAAGGAGATTTTATTTACTGCCTCTGATTGCCTCCAGCAGCACTGTCAACCATGGGGTGTCACTCTCTGCTGAGTGTTATCAGTAACACAGGAGCTGGTTTATTTAAGTTCATGACCTTTTAAAGCACCGTAGCCTTGTGCACTACAGTTTATAAACCTTCTACAGTCATCTCACTGTAATAGGATCAGCTAGGAACAGCAGCGCTGATATGCCACTTACTGCTATAGAAGCGTGAGTCTGAAGCTGTATGTGACTCTGTAGAAATAATTTTGATCAAACCTTTGAAATTTATCCTTCATAAAGAACCAACTATGAAATTCCATTCTGGGTTTTTCCACCACATGGGTTAACTTTAAACCATTAGGCATAAAGTTACATAAAAAAACACAAAAGAGAAGAAATACCTATCATTAAAAATTGTACTTTATTGTAATCCAAAAACATACAAATAAATAAAGATATACAGTAAATGTGACTAGATACTAGAACCTCAAAGAACTGAAACGAAAAATAAGTAGTCATAAAGAACAATTTCAAGGAAAAATAAAATGGCATAAACCTATAAAAAAAAAAATTAAAATATTTTCTCTTTTTTTGCACTTGTCACAATTGCACTAATTTGGGGTGTTACTAATCTATGGTATTACTAGCACTTGCAACTGTTATTTATTTATTATTTGTCTTTTGTTGGTCACATGTTATTTAATGCATATATTTCTTTGTCCATTTAGTATTTAATCTGTATATACATTTTCTGTATCTGCGGTAAGTTCTGTTGCTGTATACACTTTGTCCCTTTGTTATTCATGACCACCTTTTTCATCATACTTCTAGTTAATATCTACAGTACAGAGTGGTTTTAAACCTTTGACAGACTGGTATAAAACAATGCGTATCGGTCCTGGCCTCATTTTATGATCTGTATACACATATTTTAATTGATCACTTACTATGAAGGTATTTTTTCCTTATTGATTTTTGTTTAAAATAATTTATCCCTAATTTTTCTTGAGTGATCCTTATGAATACTTATTTCTGGATAGCAGCTGGATCTTCATTAGGTTTGCCATAGTACACTACTTACATATTCTTCTCTTTTTGTATGTTTTATGGATGGTCAATAGTGTGTTTTCTTCGTCCTGCTTTTTTAGTTAGCAATTATATTGCTGATGTTTTGTATTTTGATGTGTTGGCGGTTTTAAATAAATAAAGATATAACAATACATCCTGTTCTGATTTTTCTTGTTAAGAGATAAAGAGATTTTATTTTGCTGAGTGCCTCCACAGCACGTCAACCATGGGTGTCACTGCAGATTTATCATAACACAGACTGTTTATTTAATTCAGTGACCTTTTATTTAGCACCGTAGCCTGTGCACACAGTTTAAAACCTTCTACAGTATTCCACTGTTAATGGATCAGCTATGTAACAGCTGTCGCGAATGCCCATTACTGCTTATAGAAGCGTGAGTCTGAAGCATGATTGGACTCCTGATTATACATGGAAAAACCTTTGAAGGCATTTATACCTTCACCTAAGAACAACAGTCTTCAGATTCACATCTGTTTTCTGAATTTCACATCAGTATCTATTATCTGTGGCAGTGGTAGTCAAGAGTGGTTTGGTTAAAGTCTTCTCTGTGTGTACTGTAAAGTATATAAACCCCTTCCAGACAGACAGAAATTTCGGCTCTTTGTTTTTGTCCACCCCTTTTTCCAAGAGCCATACCTATTTCATTTTTAAATATACATAGACATACTACAGTATAAAGGCTTTTTTCTTGCAGGATAGGATGTACTTTCTAGTGGTGCCATTGACCATACCTTAGAATGTACTGGGAAACCAAAAAAAAAAAATTCTGAGTGGGATGAAATGTGAAAAAATATAATTACACCATGTTTGTGGGGAATTTATTTTTATGTAATTCACTCTTCGGTATAACTAATGTCACTATACTGGGCGTCTCATTGGGTAAGTTATATGCTGGTTTTTATTCTATAGTGATTAATTATATGTTTCACCTGCGCTATCTATGTATATAAACTATGGCCACTTGGGTTCATACAGTGCTATGAGTAAGAACGATTAATACACACTCGAAAGGCGTAAGCAAATATTCTATTGTGCCTCTCTTTTTTGCCACAATTCTTGACTATGAAGTGCTAAAACAATGTTTTTATGTAAGTACCTAATCAAAGTACATTTTTTATTAAAATTTTAAGTACCGTGCTAGATCAATCTTCTTGTTGTATTCACTTATATTGCTGTACCCTGGAACGGCTTTTTCTTGCATGTGTATGCTTCATGGGATTAGCTGGCTCTCTGTGTTTATTTCACGCACCCATCCTTGTATATTGCCGTGCTTCTCCACCTGAAGATTCCTCAGCTGTGATCATGCTTGTGATAGAATTACTATTTGAAAAAGTCATTATATAAAAGTTTTTTTTATACTTAAACACTCAGCAGCAATCTATACTTATAATGGCAGAGCAGAGGGCCATGATCCCATTATAGCGTCAAAGAGCACACTCCTTTCCAGGTGATTCCACAGATTATGACAGAACCTGTTCTGTTAAACACTGATATATATAGAGCCTCCCCAGCCCCCAAAAGAGTGAAGAGGGTGTCGGCAGTAATTTTTTTCAAATAACTTATTTTTCTTAAAGAACCTTTGAAATACAGCTTGTGTTTTTGTCATACACACACATCTCCATTACAGGCAGGTTATTATTTTAGGATATCGTTCTCTGTGCCAAAGAGTTACTTTTTACACTTATAAGGTGAAACACTTTTGTAATGCAGCTTGCGTATTTGTCATATACACACATCTATATTAAACAGAGCTTGTTTTATTGTAAATTTTTGATCAAACAGTATGTCAGACAGAGAGGTGGCAGGCCGCACTTCACATAGGAGGGGCAGTGGCACAAATGTTCCTAGAGCAGGCACAGGTCACAGAACAATAAGGGGACATCGCAGCAGGGGTCACTCGGCGAGGCCAGAGCTACTGGTGTCACTTTGCGGCCATGTGTTGACCAACAAGCCAACGTTTCTTGAATGGTTGACTAGGTCATCCACTTCCTCCCAGATGGCATCTGACAACCCCAGGCAAGAGTTGATGGGTTCATCAGACACAACCCTTAGTTGGCATGGCCCGGGAGCACATCAGGGGCCCTCATCTGTCCTCAAACCGCCTCTGTCCCGTTCAGTTCCCTCAGCCAGAGAACTACTATGTGCTGTGGGCTCTGTGCCACTATACAGCGAGGATGAACTATTTGAGGACAGTGAGCAGCTACTGGACAGCAAATAGGTGGGACAGATAATCTGCTGCTTCTTGCAGTAGGCGGACAAGTAGTGATGAGGAGAGTGGCATGGGAGGTTATGTTGCGAACGGTCAGGTTCAGTACACCGAGACCGTTGAGGAGGACAGCAGTAACAGGCAAACACTAATCGATGATGATGTAGCCTATCGCACTTGGGAGCCGGGTGAAGCATCATCATCGGGAGAAGAGGGCAGCAGCTTGCGCGTCAGGCAGCAGTGCAGCCAGCAAGTTTTTAGTGTGGCTGGGAGTAAGCAGAGTGGCAGCAGTGTGAGGTCGGGAACCAAATGGCCGCGGGGTAGACCACCCGTTTCGCAGGTCCCTTCTGGCCCAGAAAGTAGTGGCACAGGAGCTCACCGAGGCAGCGGTGGTAGCAATCAGTCAGTGCAGAGCGTTGGTGGTAAAATCACCTTCTCGGCAGTGTGGCAGTTTTTTGCCAAGACAACAGAGGAGTCGAACAAGGGTATATGTAGAATATGTGAGCAGAAAGTGAAGCGTGGCCAGGGACCTAATGTTGGCACCACGGCCCTGTGTCAACATATGCAGCGTCACCATCCAGTGGCCTGGGAGAAAGATGTCTCATATGTGGTGGTTCATTCTGCCACAGCAACAGCAGCAGCACCCAGTGGCACGCATCCCATTTCAGGCGGTCATGGCTCCACCATCTCTGCCGAAGGGAGCTGTCTCTTTGCCATCATCTACTGGTCCAGATGCTCCTGCTCCTCGCCACTCATTGCACTAGCAGTCACTTACCAAGGTGAACGAGACAGCATTATTCGTCCAGCCATCCTGCGATGCAGAAGCTGACCATGCTCCTGTCCAAGTTGGTGGTACTGCAGTCACTCCCTTTTCAAGTGGTGGACTCACGTTCAGAGAACTGATGTCTTGTGTCGAGCCAAGGGGGAGAGTCCCAAGCCGTCATTTGTTTTTAAAAAAAGTAGTACCAGCCCTGCACAAATATGTAGAAGAGAAGGTGGGCCAGTCCTTGAGCCTATCGATGTCTTCCAAGGTACACGGCAACACGGATGTGTGGAGCTGTAACTACGGTCAGGGCCAGTACATGTCCTTTACAGCCCACTGGGTAAATGTGCTTCCTGTCCAGCCACACCAGCAACTTGGACAGGAGACACCGCTTTCTCCTCCATGTTGTTAAACTGCTGATTCTGCGCCAATCTCTGCCTCCTGCTCCTCCACAATGTCAGCCTCCACTGCAGCGACAAGTCTTAGTGCTCCTCCAGCATACCACATGTGCAGGGCATGGCGGTCTCAAGCAGTTATACACCTTGTTTCCTTTGGTGAACGAAGTCACACAGGGGAGGAACTGCTCCGCGTCATGAAAGACGAAATCAATTCCTGGCTTTCTCTGCGACAACTGAAAATCGTAACCGTGGTGACCGACAATGGAAAGAATATGGTGTCTGCGTTGCGCTGAGAAGGGCTGAGCAATGCGCCCTGCATGGTGCATGTGATTAATCTAGTTGTCAAGTCTTCCACCTCTCTGCAAGACATTCTAAAAATGGCCAGGAAACTTTGCATGCACTTCAGCCATTCCAACACTGTCAAGAACACCCTCCTTGAGCTGCAGCGGCAGAACTGCCTCCCCCAGCATATCCTGATATATAAAGTTTCTACCCGTTGGAATTCCAGTCTCCATATGTTAGACCGACTCTATGAACAGAGATTTCTTGATGATCCAAGCGGACAGGAGAACTCCCTGTGTAATTTGGATGTTAGCCAGTGGCAGCTGATGCGTGACACCTGCCATTTGCTCAGGCCCTTTGATGAGGCCATGTTATGTGTCAGTCGCCAGGTAATGGGATGAACAATATCATTCCATTGCTTCATGTCCTGGAACAGATGCTGCAAAATCTGGTCAGGGTACTGGCATCTACATCTCATGGCCACATGAGTCCGATGGGGGCTGAAATGGAGGAGGAGAAGGACATTGGAGCACAAGAAATGTCTGGCGAAATTAGTGGTTTTTCTACCCTTTTGACAAGAGAGGTGGAGGAGGTAGAGGGAGATAAGGAAGAAGAGGCAGACTTCCGGTTCCGGCGCTTGCATGGACGGCAGCAGCGGCTGAGCGCTCCGTCCCCGCTCCATCCATACACCGGTAACCCCGCTACATATCAGCCGCAGTCCCGGCACTTGTCAGTGCCACAATACCGGAGCGCAGGAGGACACCTGAGAACGGCGCCCGGGTCACGCGGGGAGCCTGGAGGACAAATCCCGGGGACGGCA
>JAODAL010018013.1:0-75967 GCA_025379985.1 Phyllomedusa bahiana | reverse complement strand
TTACGGGTCCCAGCATGGAGGGAGGGCGCCGCGGGCCGCACGGCCCCCGCGGCGCCACCAGTTCCATCCACTCCCTGGCCTGGGCCCCTCCGGGGGTCCTCCCCCCCTCCCGGCCGGAATCGCATGAGCCCCCCCGGGCACGCACGCGCGTCGTCCTTGTAAATTTTAAAAGGGGGACAGGCCCCGGTAATTGGGTAATTTACGGGCGCTGTTCCTTATAAGTGTCACCCAGTCACTTCCCTGCTGGATCACGTTGCCCCCGGCCTAAGAAAGCTTTCCCTTAAAAGTTTTTGTAACCCCTTTTGCGTGGTCGCGCCCCCTGGGCCACCTGGAGGTATTTCCCTTTAGCTAGGGGTCCCTTTTTGATATAACTGAGGGACTCCGACACGGGTTTAGTTTCAATCTGGTTTTCACCATTTAATTCTTCCGGCACGTGTTAAAACCTACGGCAGTAAAAAACAAACACATAAACAAAACCCCTCGGCCGTCCTGGCCCCTGATTTACCATTTCGGGTATGCCCTAGTATCAGTGTCGGGTTTACCATCCAGCCCACAAACACTGTATTCACTGTACCTTCTGGTTTCCCCTAAAGCCTCTGGGGGCCAGACCCTCCCCCCACTCGTGCCACACCAAACTCCAGGTAGCAGCCCACGCCCCCTGACACCTGCGAGACAGGATTTTTATAGCCACCCCGGGTCGGCCCCAAACCCAAAAGGACCCTGGAGCCGGGGACGCGGGAACGCCACCCACCCATTGCAGCTGTTCCGGGGGGGCCCAACCAAAATGGCTGGTCCCAGCCAGCACATACACTGTCAGAAACCTAGTGTTGTGACAGATAGCAATTTGGGCCCCCCCCCCACCAAGCCCAGGCTCTGGTGGCCTTCTCTGGGCCCGACTCCCCCAGGGGCAGAACCGGGCAACTACTCTTAGCCACTCTCTACAGTGTATCGCTTCCCGTGTACCAGCCCTCTCGCTACGTTTCCCGACTCCGAACCTTGCCGCCTGCCCTGACCTTCTCCCTGCCCGCCCACGAACCATTGCCCCTGCCCTGACCCTTTGCCTGCCCCGATACGATTTCGGACTCGGTTCTGTACCACGCTGCACCTGGGCCGCCCCCCGCAAGCAAGTCATTCGGGGGGGACGCCCTGGTGCCTCACCCGCAGCAAGTCCATTGCTTTGCGTCTCTTCTCTCTTTCTCTCTCTCTCCTTTTACGTACCAGGAGTGGGGAGCGCTTTGGGGACAATGCCAAAAGCACCCCATTTCTCCTATGGGCTTCAGTTGCGAAAAACCCAAATAAGAATTGACATGAAATTCAAAAAGGGGGATGGAAAAGCGCAGTGCAGAGAGCTCTCAAAAGGCTCGTGATCTCCGGGGGAACAGCGATGCGCTTTTGCCATTTCTCAATTTTAATTTACACTGACAATTGTTAGACCCGTTTTTGCGGATCCGTAAAAGGGATCAAAAAAAACCCTGTGAAAACCCCTATACCCCTATGCCTACATTTGATTTGCATGTAAATCCACTATTATAACCTAAGTAAATATATTTTTTTTATAGATTTTCAGAATTAATTTCTGTCACTCACTGTATTTAGTTAATTGGCAACAAGTATTATCGTTAGCTTTCCTGCCCCTTTTTTTATCGTTTAGCATTTGACTTCATCTGACAGAACCATAATTTAGGGACAACAGTTATGAAGTTGTGATATATACTGCATTTAAAACCCTTTTTTGACTCTGCGTGCATGTCGCCAAGGTGCTGGGGAAATTTGGTCCCATTTGCAGCATATTATCATTGATACCTAACGCGGGGTTTGTGATGTTTTAAAGGCGGATTAATAGGAGATTAGTAAAAATCATAATGTACTACAATAGAATATTGTGTGTATTTTTAAAAGTGTTCAAAAAAAGGGGGCAAAAAAAAAAAATTTTTAAAATTTTTAAAAAATTTAAAACTATAAAAAACCCAAAGGGGCGACATGTTGAATCTCGCCACGTCGGGGCCCCTTTTGCCCGATTATTGGCCGGGGGGCGCTCAAAACTCCTATGTAAAGTCCCCCGGGCCCTCGCCTGTTTGGGGGGGGCGTGCGGCCTGCGCCTTGTTGCCCCCCCGAGGTAGTGCATCATACATACCAATTAAAGTCCGCCGCGCCCCGCCAGTGGTGGGGGGCAGGCGGGGACTGGGCGCAGTGCGGGGCTGTCCCAAAATCGCCGTCCGAGGTGGTGCGCTCATACATGCGGGGAAAAATTCCCTGCGCCTCGCCAGTGTGTGGGGGACAGTCGGGAATGGGGGCAGGCGGGGACATGGGCGCAGTGCGGGACTGCGCCCCACATTATTCCGATTGAGAAGGCTGGAAAAAAGCGAGAAATCATTAAAGATTCCTGCGGAGTTTTAATAAAAAAATTTCCTTTTAAAGGCGGAAACATTCCAGAAAAAGAGCTCAAACCTCAAAAATAAAAAAAAATAAAAAAAAACCTTTCCAAATTCTCCCCCATAGTTTTAATGGGGCTTTTCGCTCCTATTTGATTGGTCAATTCTCTTCCATAGTTAAATGGGTCTTTGTCCTCTTTTTGATTGGTGGTTTTGCCCACCCAAAGGAAAAAACCAAAAAGAAAATTTTAATTACTGTATTTTTCCCCGGGAATTTTCTTTGCAACCCCGATGTAGGCCGGTCTCGGCGACAAACGCCTTGTTTTGGGATTGAATTGTTTTTTTTTTTTTAAATGTTTGAGCTCTTTTTTCAGGAATATTTTTTCAACTAAAATAAAAATTTTTTTTTATTCATACTCCATGCCGCACGGCGTGGAGCGAGATTGCATTGCCCGATCTCTCCATAGAACAATGGAGAAGTTGCTGCGCTGTGATTGGGTATAGCCAACCCGCACTCAACCAATCAGCTCTTTTCAGCATTTTTACTGTATTTTGAACTGTCCCCCCTTTTATTTTGATTGGTTCAAACTTTCCATAGGCTTTAAAGGGTCCCTGTCGCTCCTATTCTGATTGGGGAGATGCCAAGCCCCCGCTAGCTCAGCCCAAACAGTCTTTTCTGCTTTTTTATGTATTTTGAAAAGTCCGCCTTTTAAATTTTGATTGGGCAATAGTTTTTCCCCTGGGGGTTAAGGTTCACTGCACTCCCATACTGTTGGCCCTTTCTGCGACCAATGAGAATGCTTCGAATTTGAATTTTCTGTATTTTCCCCGGGAATTTCCAAAAATCCCAATTCTTGATTTGGGCGTTTTAGATTTTTGGAAAGTGATTTTTTTTATTATTATTTTTATTTTTTAGGTTTTGGGTCTTTTTTGATAATGTTTTCCGCCTTTATAGAGGGGTTTTTTGGGAAACATACTCCATGCGCCGGGGGTGGGCCCAGATTTCTGTTGCGATCTTCTATGTTTCCTCTCATATTCCGTTCTTGCTTCACTTCGCCGCCGCCAGAGCATTTAGACCAAAATAAACTAGGTCTGACTGTCGGAGCTGCCGAGTGTTGCATTGCGCCGGCGCTTTGGCGAGCCGCGATCGTACATGCCTCGGAGTTTTCGAGTGCGCCGCATCCCGCCCCGGAACGCCCACACCGCGCCCATTGCCCGCCCCTTCATGCGGGGCGCAGCTGAAAGTGGTGAATGCTGCGCCTAACACTGCATCCCTGCGTCCAACAGGGGGATTCGGGCCGGGAGGCGCAGGTTACTCCAAAAAACAGGCGAAAATCCCAATCATACATGTCGCCCAAAGTGCTAAAAATGTAAAAAACCTACCCTTTCCTATATAGTGAATAAAAAATAAAGATAATTGGCAATGCTGGATCCAGATATGTTCAAGCTAAGGTGCCAAGCAAAAAGGTAATAATGTTTTGAACTTTTGACTTTCAGGCTCCATATCTCACCATCCACTACAGCTTTGAACATGAGGCTACCATCATTTATAGACAATCATCTTGGCTATTTCATACATAACTTTGTCCTGCAACTCTTTAGCATATGCTTTGTTATGCAGATTCTTGTCATGTAACTGCATTGTTACTGTTTTGCTCCTTGTGGTGGAACAATCTTCTTGTATACTACAAATTACAACCTATTCTCACATTCCCGAAAAGCTCAGTTTGTTATTAAGCTGATACACAAGCGAAAGATTGCTGGTTTTGAATCAAGGAGCAGCCATAAAGAAGATTTCCTGAGAAAAGAGAAACAGCATCATCCAGCTCATTGATAGCAATCTCTTGGGCCAAGAAAATTGCCAAACTGCATTATAGGAGTGCCATCACATCTGGAAGAATATGAAATGAAGTCCATTAATTCATTCCAAAGCCAAGAAGTGGACATCCTGGCAAAATATCGGAGTCAACAAGTTAACTCATCACAAGGTCTATCAGTTCTGACATGACAAACACAGCAGTGGCTTGTATGCTTCATAATAGTAAGATCACAGATGTCCATGTGACATACATTACACAGGTCTGGAATGATGGCTCAAAAAAGATGAAGAAGCCTTGACTTCCATATTGTCATATGAAACGTTGGCACAATTTTACAAAAAAGTGTGAAGAGTAGACAGCTGTAGTTTGGAAACGAGCAATTTGCAACAATGAGACAAAAGTCATTAGACTGGGTTCTGATGGATGCAAATGAGTCTACAAGAATCAAGGAAAAAGGGGGCTAATGGATAGAGAAATTAAAGGAACAGTCAAGTTCAGTGGAGGAAGTCTGATGATATGGGTTGGTTCACAGCCAAAGATGTAGGATACTTGACCAGGATCGATGTTGATCTCAGTGCTGAGCTACATGTGAGTATCCTACAAGATGAGTTACTTCATACACTCTAGTACTATGGGTATGAAAAGAATGACATAGTGTTCCAGCAGGACAACGACCTGAAGCTTACGTCAAGATTGGTGAAGAAATGGTTTAATGACAATGAAGTAGAGTTGCTGGATTGGCCTCCACAGTCCCCAGACGTCAACACAACTGAACACTTCTGGGTAGAGTTGAAAAAAAGCTGTATTCGTACCCAAGTGAGTCGACCAGTATGCACTAACACTGGGAGCATGTAGAAGAGACCTGGGATCAGATGTTGGTTGAGACATTGTAAGAAATATAGTGCGAGAAAAATATTTTTGTTAATGACAAGATAACAGATCTAATCTATGATCACCATGAGTGGGGTGTTATGAGACGATGGTCCATCTCAATATTAATAAAATCCTGGCTTATAATGTTAACGCATCTAGGTTCAATCAGAAATCTTATTATTTAAAAGGACTTCACAACAACTTCTTATAAAGGAAAGTAGAGATTTATTTTACATTCCTCCAAGAATTATAACATTACAAGTTACAGAAACATAAAATACATAACAAAATATGCATTTACATTACCATTTTGAGTGGTTGCATGCTGGATGTCAGATAGGAACCCTTCCTTCATTCAGAGACAAGAATAGGCCTCATGGCTGCCTCCACCACATGGCTTTCTGCCATGCTCCAAGGTTTGTTGGCTCCACCTCCAGGTTGCACCCCTTGGCTTCCCCACACCTCCACCTCATATGCATTTCTCCGTGTGGATGTGACTCTAAATTGGTTGCTGCAATGCTAGAATACTATTTGTGGAATACAGTTAAATATACCAGGCTCAACCTCCACCTTATCAATATCATTTGCTGATAACTCCCTAACTAGTTGTGACCAGCTTAAACCTGCCTACTAGTTTCGAAAATAACAATGCAAGCAACTTTATTTATATCTATGAACGCATGTGTATGTAAGTGTTGTATTCCTCAGTGTAATAACTGCTTATTGATCATATTATAATTGCTGTCCAATAACCTTTTTTACAGACATTATTGGATCTGATCCAGTGCATGCCCAGAAGGATTCAGGCAGTGTTGAAAGTAAAAAGGTGGATTAACAAAATACTAACAAAATAATAAAAAACTTGAACTTTAGATTTTTAGGCGCAAAACAGTAACAATGCATGTCAGTTACATGACAAGAATCTGCATAACTAAGCATATTCTAAATAGTTGCAAGTGAAATTGATATATGAGATAGCCAAGATGATGGTGTATAAAATAATAGGAGCCTCGTGTTCAAAGCTGTAGTGGATGGTGAAATATGGAGCCTGAAAGTCAAAGGTTCAAAACATTGTTACTGATATGTACTTCTTAGGCCGTGTTCACACGGCTTATTTCGGCACGGATTGGAGCCATACTGCACGCCGGATTTGTGCTTCAGAAGGGCTCCAATCCATCGCAGTCATTACGGTAATCCACAGTTCTCATAGAGAACAGTGGATTCCGTCGCTCCTCCCCGCTCGGCGAATCCGCCGGGCGGGGAGAAAGTGACATGCACATTATCCAGGCGCAATACGGGCCGTGGATAATGAAAGTCTATGGGGCCGGCAGGCAGCGCTGCCGCCACGCCCCCACCCCTGGCCCCGCCCCTTATTCAAGCCGTATTGCAGGCGGGATCCGGCCCGCAATTACGGCTTGAATAAGCCGTCTGAACACGGCCTTATACTCCTAATAAGGGATTCATTATTTTCTCTTGGGCTGCCTCATAAGCTATGGGAATACATCGATGTCAGCTGTTTGTGGTTTTTGGCTTAGTGTTCCATTACCTATTGTAAATCTATACTAAACTTTGTGTAGAGGGTTCTTTGGGATCTTTTTGTTATAGTCTCCCAACTGTTATTATATTAATCTTTGTAATTCATACTAAAAAATTATTTACCTGCCTTGCTTTGTAAAACTAGGCACAGAGCCCTGTCCTCCCTTCCCTCCTATCCCCTGCAAACCATGTGATGTTCATTGATCACTTGGTCTCAGTGAACGTTACATCACACTCATTGGGTGTGCTTTGAAGCCAGGCTCAGTTTAGGAACAGTTCCCTGCATTGGGCATGACCTGAGCAGAGAAATATCTGGCTGCATTCACTCTTTCTAGCCTGTAGTTTGCAAGTGAATAGAAGTAATGACATTAGAGTAATTACGAGGGTGTGGGGGACTGTTTAGTTATCTGCTGCTGGCAGGACTTACTGATAGTTATCTTTTGTAATGCTATATATTGAATCCAATAACATTTCAAAATCCTGATCTTGCTCTACAAAACTTTTATACTGTATTTTGAAGGTAATTATGGTGATCATAAGCTCTTATTATATCATGATTTTCAAATAGTTTGATCAACTCATCTTTTTGCTGTATTTCATATGCAATAAAACTTATTATTATTATTTTTATTTTTTTTTAATAGGCAATGTTTACATGGCTAAAACTGGGACATATTTTGTCCCGTATTTCGCACCGTACTGCGCTAAATACGAGGCGAGATATCTCCCAGTCATTAAGGTAATCCACAGTTCTCATAGAGAACTATGGATTATGTCTCCTCTCCCCGCTTGCAGAATCCGCCGAGCGGGGAGAGAAGTGACATGTCAATTATTCACGTCGTATACGCGCTGAGAATAATGAATGTCTATGGGGCCGGCAGCCCCAAGCACCGCCCCTGTACACACGGCGTAATTGCGGGGCGAAATACGTCCCGCAATTACTGCCGTGTGAACATAGCCTTATTATTATTTTATTTATTTATCTATTTATTTATTTATTTATTTATTTTAGAGTGCTATTAATTTCTGGGCGCTGTACAAGCCAAGGGGTTCAGGTACATAATATAAGACAAATATAAATATAATAACACTGACACACTGATACCCTCCCCACCAGAGCTTACAATATACAATGGAGAAGGAGGAGACAGAAGGTGAGGGACGGAGATGTGTTTATCATGGTGTAGTGGCAACAAGATTATTGTAGGTTGTATGCTATCCTGGAGAGATAGGTTTTCAGGTTGCTTTTGAAACTAGTAAAGGTGGCGTAGAGTCTGATGTTTTTGGGCAGTGAGTTCCAGAGTATGGGGCATGCACAGGAGAAGTCTTGGAGACAGTTGGAGCTGACAAGAGGAGAGCAGAGAAAAAGGTTTTGTGAGGAGATTGCATAAAGTGAGGTATTGTGGGCAGAGATGTATGGAGGGGGAGAGGTTATGAATATAATTATTTGTTATTGTTAGCAGCTTGAACTGAATTCGCTGGGCAATGGATAGCCAGTGAAAGGATTGGCAGAGGGGAGAGGCAGAGGAGTAACGAGAAGAGAGGTGGATAAGCTGGGCAGTAGAATTGAGGATGGATTGAAGGGAAGCAAGAGTACTAAATGGAAAGCCACAGAAAAGAGTGTTGCAATCATCCAGAGATGATGTAGGCATGAAAAAGCAATTTTGTGGAGTCAAAGTCTGGAAAGGAGAGTATTCAGGAAATATTTTTCCGGTGGAGGCGGCAGGAGGTGGTCAGGGCTTGGATGTATGGTTTAAAGGACAGGGCAGAGTCAAGGGTTATACCAAAACAGCAGACTTGTGGGACTGGGGAGAGTGTGGAGCCATTGACTGTCATAGATTGGTCAGATGTGGAGGTGGAGTGGGATGGGGGAAAAATGATGAACTCTGTTTTCTCCATATTGAGTTTAAGAAATCGGGAGAAGAAGAAGGATATGAATGAGAGACATTCAAGGATCCTAGAAAGCAGAGCGTAGACATCTGGGCCAGAGATGTATATTTGAGTGTTGTCACCATATAAGTGGTACTGGAAGCCATGTGATGCTATGAGTTCACTGTAGCCAAGGGTATAAAACGAGAAGAGTAGTGGGCCCCATCTGACTCTTGGAGGACACCAACAGAAAGAGGGCAAAAGGAAGAGGTGGTGTGAGGGTGAAAGATGGTGAACGTCCGATCAGAGAGGTAAGAGGCCATGTCTGTGATGCCAAGGGAAGAGAGAATTTATAAGAGTAGTGAATGATCAACTGTATCAAAGGCCGAGGGCAGATCTAGGAGGAGGAGCACAGAGTAGTGGTGTGAGGCTTTTACGGTCGACAAGTCATTTGCGACATTAGTTAGGGCAGTTTCAGTAGAGTGTCGGACTGCATAGAGTCAAGAAATGAGTTACAAAAGAGATGAGAGAATAGTTCAAGATAGATGTGCTGTTCAAGGAGTTTTGAAGCAAATTGTAGTAATGAGATATTTACAAGGGACTGCTATGTTTGGCTACTTGGATTATGGAGTTGGAGGCTTTGCACATCCATTTGATTAGTGCTGTGGGAACTCTCTTTTGTTGGTGGCAAAGTGGGTCATAGGAGAGGAGCATTGTGCATGTGGTGCACCGGCTCGGCCTGGAAGAAAGCAGGGGAGAGGGAGGTGGGAACAGCAAGCCACGGGCCTCAGGCCCAACCCTTGTCGCAGTGGCCACACTTCGCTCAACCGCACCTGTCGTGCTCCTCCGGCACCCGGCACCAGTGAAGAGGGAGTCTGTATTTAGATGGAGATGGATGATGGTAGTAGTTGTTCCCCTAGGGCACACTTTGGTGATGGTTTCGCCCCCTCGACTGCCCACGTGTGAGGTGGTGTGCGAGGTGCCCTTGATGTGTGGTGCAGAATAACGCAGATGGGAGACATGGAGTTAACGGTACAAATGGTCTCAGGCCTCTTTACTCCAAATCCTGGCAAAGATGGTACAGCACATGGCAGCGGACACCCTTCAGCGATACAATCCCTTCTTTCCAGATGCAGCCACTCCATAGACCGAAGCAGGGTAGTGATGTTCCTAAACCCTCGCTGAGCTAACTCCATCCTTTCCCACTCCCATGCGGCCAGGGTAGTCAAAAGGGTCAAAGCCGACCCCTGCAGTTGCTCACACCAACACCCTGAAGGTAGATGTCAGCGCAGAGACCCATACTCCTTGATGGAGAAGACCCAGAATGATAAGTGTACCTATTTTTTATAACTTTCTAATCTGACCCCATCCTGTGATGTTGCTATGGTTACTGCCGCCAAGGCCTTGAGTAGCTGCAAGTGGATACATTTCTCCAACATCTCACACATGGACATGACTCACAGACATGCCCACAAGCACTTGGCTGAACACAGAGGTGAAACAGAGGACGAAGCTGAAGTTGGTTTCTTATTCGGCAGTTTCTTATTCGGGCTGAAGTTGGTTTCTTATTCACCAGTTTCTTATTCACAGTAAAATATATTTTTTTTTTTAAGTGGATAATAAATAGGAAAACCTATCAGCTTAATAAATTTCATTACAGTGATGTGGACCAAGGACAAACCAGTCGAAACCAGCTTGGTAAACACTAACAGCTGGCATAAAATGGGCATCAAAGCAGAAACCTAAAACTAAGATTTAAAGGGTTAAATGGCTGTGGGCCACTGATCCCACACTGCCTTCATACCAAGAGGGATACCCCGCATCAAATTCAGTTTACTCCAGCCTGGCCCAAATTGATTCTGGGCATTAAAACTGGCATCAAAATGGGCAGAGGGTCAGTTTTCACTGATTTAGTGTTTTCAAAGGGTTAAATGGCTTTGGGCTACTGATCCCACATCGCCATCATACCAAGAGGGATATCCCACATCAAATTCAGTTTACTCCAGCTTGGCCCAAAGCTATTCTGGGCATTAAAACTGGCATCAAAGTGGGCAGATGGGTAGTTTTCACTGATTTGAATAAGTAACTGGTGTTTTTAAAGGGTTAAATAGCTTTGGGCCACTGATCCCACACTGCTTTCATACCCAGAGGGATGTCTCACATCAAATTCACTTTACTCCAGCCTGATCTAAAGTGATTCTAGGTGTGAGGAAAATGCACTCAAAAATGACTTAATCTCCAATTGTGTCTCTAGTCAGATCTCACAGAGGCCCCCAGCACCCAGGAAAGCTCAATTTACACATTAATCAGCACAGCCAAGACCCATTGAAATTGCTCTTCTATAGGAAGTTAACACAGCAGGAGATGTGGACACCTCAAGAGAACCCTCATTTCCATTAATTAGCACAGAACACATGTGCCCGCTCCAACCCCAAGAAAAAAGACTTGAATTAATCCAACCCAGCCGCCACAGCTCCAATATTTCATACAGATTTATAGGCGATCCGTTCATAACTGGTCTATGGCGATTTCATATCTTAAAATATGGAACTCCCCGCACACATAGCCACCACTCCCATGCTTGCACGAGGCAGGGGGACCGAGAAATCCAGAACTGGACTTAGGGAGTCCATAGGATAGGGGTGTCTGATATCCGGGCGTAGTGTAGGTCCAGCCGGTTCTGATGATGCCACTGGCTCGGTTCTGGGCCAATGCCCTGCCGCGTTATGGTCCATTTTTTTGTTTCTGTCAGAAACTGCATGACCAGAGTGGGAGGAGTTTATAGACCGTCCCAGGGGTGTGTGGTGGTGTGTAGGGGGCTGCCACGTGGGCTGACCCCTCACAGATATAAGCAGGGGCCCGGGTAGGCTCCACCGTTGATCGAGGTGGGGGGGTACCTAAGAGCATTTCCAGGAGCATACACACACAGAAGCCAGGCCACATAAGCCCCACCATGTGGGCCGCAAACCAAAAGGTAACTGGACACATTTTACTGCCTTTGTCTGTAACCCATACTTATACTTGCACCTCTGACTCTTACCTGTATATTATTATCCTTTTGTATATATTTGTCTAGTTTGCCCTCCAAGGCGGGTTTTTTCCTGACAGATTGAGGAGACTTAGCAACCCCGGATGTGTCGGTCATTGAGTATGTTGTGTGCTTCCGTGACAAAATGCAGGCCTTGATGCAGCTAGTACACGAAAATATGTTGCGGGCCCAGGCCGACCAGAAGCAGTGGTATGACCAGAACGCTTGTGAGAGGACCTACCAGGTGGGTCAGAAAGTGTGGGTACTGGTCCCCGTACCACAGGACAAGCTTCAGGCAGCCTGGGAAGGCCCATATGTCGTGCACCAGCAACTCAACGCAGTCACGTACCTGGTCACCCTGGACCACGACCGGGGAAGGCGGAAGGCCTTCCACGTGAACATGATGAAGGCGCATCATGAGCGGGAGGCATGTGCCCTTCCCGTGTGCAACCTGCCCGAGGAAGGTGAGATGGAGACCCTCTTGGATATGCTCGCCCCGGTCAGGGCAGGTGGATCCATAGAGGATGTGGAGATTTGTGGACAGCTCCTGGAGGACCAACGGTCCCAGCTGTTGGCAACTCTCCACCCCTTCCGGGCATTGTTCACTAACGTGCCTGGAAGGACGGAGTCAGCCGTCCATCACGTGGACACCGGGGATCACCCCCCAATCTGGCGTTCAGCATATCGGATCTCCCCCGAAGTGCAGCAGCACATGCGTGAGGAGATTGACGATATGCTGAAGCTGGGGGTCATTCAGGCGTCCAACAGTGTCTGGGCCTTGCCTGTAGTCCTCGTCCCCAAGAAGGATCGGACCACCCGCTTCTGCGTGGACTACAAGGGGCTCACGCTGTCACGGTCACCGCTGCATACCCAATGCCACGCCTCGATGACCTGCTCGATCAGTTGGCCGAGGCCAAGTACCTGACCATCATGGATCTGAGCCGCGGATATTGGCAGATTCCCCTGACCCGTGAGGCACGGGAACGTTCTGTCGTTATCCCCCGTTCGGACTGTACGGGTCCACCGTCATGCCGTTCGGCATAAAGAATGCTCCTGCCACTTTTCAGCGGATGGTTAACACGCTGCTCAAGGGACTTGAAGGGTACACGGCCGCATACCTGCATGACAGAGCAGTTTTCAGTCCCACCTGGGAAGATCACCTCCAGCACCTGACGCAGGTGCTCGGGCGAGTCCGTCAGGCAGGCTTGACCATCAACCCGGAAAAGTGTCAGCTTGGCATGAGTGAGGTTCACTACCTGGGGCACCGGGTAGGTGGGGGGGCCTTGAAGCCAGAGCCCGGAAGAGTGGATGCCATCGCATCCTGGCCCACCTCTAGGACCAAAAAGCAGTTGATGTCCTTCTTGGGCACCGCTGGGTACTATAGGAGGTTTTTTTCACACTATAGTAGCCTGGCAAAGCCCCTTACGGACCTCGCCCGGAAGAGGTTGCCCTCCGCAGTCGATTGGACAAACCACTGCGAGACGGCCTTCCAGGTCTTCAAGGCTGCCTTGTCCAGCTCCCCAGTACTACAAGCTGCCGACTTCACCCGGCAGTTTATAGTACAAACCGACGCCAGTGACTTTGGCCTTGGTGCAATGCTCAGCCAGGTGGACACAACAGGACAGGAACATCCCTTTATGTACCTGAGCCGGAAGCTTCTATTGAGGGAAGTGGCCTATTCCACCAGGGAGAAAGAATGCCTGGCGATAGTGTGGGCCCTGCAGTGGCTGCAGCCCTACCTATATAGGCATCATTTCATTGTGGAGACAGACCACAACCCTCTGAGCTGGTTACACACTGGGACCAATGGGAGGTTGCGTCGCTGGAGCCTGACGTTCCAACAGTACAACTTCGCCATTTGCCACCGGAAGGGCCGAGACCACAGCTTCACCGATGGGTTGTCCCGACAGGGAGAGGGATCATCCTGGCGCATGGGGGAGCACAGAGAAGGTACTGCCCCCTAGCGCCCTCTAAAGGGGGGAGGTGTGAGGAAAATTCACTCAAAAAATGACTTCATCTCCAATTTCGTATCTAGTCAGATCTCACAGATGGCCCCCAGCACCCTGGAAAGCTCACTTTACACGTTAATCAGCACAGCCAAGACCCATTGAAATTGCTCTTCTATATGAAGTTAACACAGCAGGAGATGTGGACACTGAACAAATGTGCCCTCTCCAACCCCCAGAACAAAGACTTGAATTAATCCAACCCAGCCGCCACGACTCCGATATTTCATATAGATTTATAGGCGATTCGTTCATAACTGGTCTATGGCGATTTCATATCTTAAAATATGGAACTCTCCGCACACATAGCCACCACTCCCATGCTTGCACGAGGCAGGGGGACCGAGAAATCCAGAACTGGACTTAGGGAGTCCATAGGATAGGGCTGTCTGATATCCGGGCCTAGTGTAGGTTCTGATGATGCCACCGGCTCGGTTCTGTGCCAATGCCCTGCCGCGTTATGGTCCATTTTTGTGTTTCTGTCAGAAACTGCATGACCAGAGTGGGAGGAGTTCATAGACCGTCCCAGGGGTGTGTGGGGGTATGTAGGGGGCTGCCATGTGGGCTGTCCCCTCACAGATATAAGTAGGGGCCTGAGTGGGTTCAACCATTGATCCAGGTGGGAGGGTACCTAAGAGCATTTCCAGGAGCATCCACACACAGAAGCCAGGCCACATAAGCCCCCCCATGTGGGCCGCAAACCAAAAGGTAACTGGACACATTTTACTGCCTTTGTCTGTAACCCATACTTATACTTGCACCTCTGACTTTTACCTGTATATTATTATACTTTTGTATATATTTGTCTAGTGTGCCCTCCAAGGCTAATTAAATCTATAAACTTTAATCTGAGTTTGTCTGTCTTGATCATCGGCTTCACACGCCTAGCACTCTGTCTACAATATATAGCTACCCGAAGGCTGGTTTCGGGCCTTGTTATAAGTCGGTAACAGACCGGTATTATAACTAAACTAGAAACTGGTTGCAGCCGTTCAGGATTCTGGACGAGTAGGGTGTTCTCTCATCCTCCTTGGTTCTCCCTGTGCCCGTGTGGACAGGGGTTAACAGTGGAACAGTATCTGGCTGACCTTGTGCACCCCTAGGGGGCAGCGCAACATCACGATACACCCCAAGTCAGGCCGTCGACCCTCGAGTGGGCAGGCGGGGCGGGCTTTTTCCTGACACTATGCATTAAAACTGGCATCAAAGTGGGCAGACGGGCAAATTTCACTGATTTGTATAAGTAACTGCTGTTTTTAATGGGTTAAATGACTTTGGACCACTGACCCCACGCTGCCATCGTACCAAGTGTGATGCCCTACATCAAATTCAGTTTAGTCCAGCCTCGCCCAAAGTTATTCTGGGCATTAAAACTGGCATCAAAGTGGGCAGAGGGGCACATTTCACTGATTTGAATAAGTAACTGGTGTTTCTAAAGGGATAAATGGCTTTGGGCCACTGATCCCACACTGCCTTTATACCAAGAGGGATACCCCACATCAAATTCAGTTTAGTCCAGCCTGGCCCAAATTGATTCTGGACATTAAAACTAGTATCAAAGTGGGCAGAGGGTCAGTTTTCACAAATTGGAATAAGTAACTGGTGTTTTTAAAGGGTTAAATGGCTTTGGGCCACTGATCTCACACTGCCATCATATTAAGAGGGATGCCCCACATCATTGGTTCAGCCTGGTCCAAAGCAGCACTGGATATTAAATCTTGCAATATATGAACAATACCATCCACAAATTTTAACATATTGTCAAGCAACATAAAGCTTTTTCATGATTTGTTTGTATTTGGTGTTTTGTTTTTTTTCCTCTTAGTGTAAAACTTCCTGCCTGTTCCCAAACTTGTCTGTGAGCTCTGATAGCAGCAGTGAGAAGACTGATTTATGGTTCTTCTTTCAGACTGTGGGTGTGTTATTAGACATTACCTGACACTTGTGAAGAGACCCTCACCCGTCCCCCACCCCAGGGCAGAAAAAGTTCAATCTATTTATCTTTCATTTACTGTCTGCTGTAGCATATTCTTATCTATTTCTGTGGAGAGAGCAATAGAGCAATCACTGTGTCATTTTATTTTTTTTATTACACTATATAGAGACAAGTAGCAGATGAACTAAAGTGAGGTAAATTTGCCCGGCCGTACTAAAAAGTTATATATCACAGTTAGAGAAGGATAATATTTTATATGTATTTTTTAGTTGCCAAAATACAAAAATGCCCAAAAATGTTTTAAAAATAAATACCGTTTTCCAGGAATATTAGTTTTACCAAAAATCCTCCTTTCTGATGGCAGTGTCCCTTTAAAGTGGGCAGATGGGCAGTTTTTACTAATTTGATTAAGTAACTGGTGTTCTAAAAGGGTTAAATGGCTTTGGGCCACTGATCTCACACTGACATAACACCAAGAGGGAGGCCCCACATCAAATTTAGTTTAGTTCATCCTGGCCCAAAGTGGTTCTGGACATTCCAGCTCATATTAAAGTGCCAAAAGCAGGCGAGCTCTGCAACAGAATGACAGAACTCCAGTCTCCTTCAATGGGTTTTTGCCCTGAATGTTGACATTAAATCAGCAGACGGTTTCTACTTACTTTGAATAGATAAAGCTCTGTGTCCAAAGACCGTCATAAATTCCTGTTTAGTTTGATTGGATAAAGTTTCTTGCCATGAAAATGATGGGTCCTACGATGGGCGATGTTAGAAGTCAATGGACTACAATTTGCTCAAATGGTATTTGTCCCCCCACAGATTGAGCGTTAGAGCTTCATTTATGAGCTGAAGCCAAAACAAAAGTGTGAACATGTCTTCAAGGTTTTTATGATCTAATTAAATATATAATAGAATCTGGGGTTATGTTTACTAGTCTCTTCTGTCCTGTATTGTCTGGAGAAACGATGACTTCCACCTGTCTGGAGAACAGAGGCTGGAATAGGTTGTAGACTATTCAGCATTATTCTGCTCATGGGAACATCGGATTTCTTGAAACATTAAGGGTGACATGTCGCAACACGCCAACGTTTTTTTTTGGCGTCTGTCAGTCCGTATGTTTGAGCACAGGTGTAGGGTGGTTTTAGGCGCATTTCACGCCATATATTTTTGTCCTCTCTTTTTGGAGTATGTGCACACCACATTCCTAAGAGGCTTACTTTTCTTGCATGTTCTATGTATGATTCTACACGCATCTTGTCTTTTTGTCATAATGAAGAATGCGCTTTTTTGCTGATATGGTGCGTCTGATTTTCAGCTTTCGACCTGGCGTGTATTTGGTTTCGCCTATGCTCTGCGCATTACTGTCAGGGTAAATGTGAGCGCATAACCTCGCGCTTAGCCAAAGCACTTTTTTTGCAAAAGAATCGGCCATACTCTGTGGAACGGCATCTATGTCTGTACCTCAATCTCTCCGGTTAAATGAAGAGTGTGATTTGTAGCGCAGTGAGGCATTTAAAAAAAGCGCATCACCCATTTCCAACGCGCATGAAAAAGAGGGCATACCAACTGTACTGCGCCGAATTTTGTCTTACACACACCACCACGCCAAAAAAGGCGCACACACTTTCACATATTGATAGGCGCAAAATAAGCACAACACAAAACAAGCGCAGAACAACTAACAAAAAAACTTTCCAGCGTACCCGCATTTAGGCTGCATTCGAATGGCCGTACGCCCTTAATGTGTCAGGCAATCAGATGTGCCCATGAGCCGAGTAATGCTGAAGAGTCTACAACCTATTCCGGCTTCTGTGGTCCAGACAGGTAGAAGTCATCATTTCTCCAGACAATACAGGACAGAAGAGACTAAGTAAAAATAACCCCAGATTTGTTTAAATGTTTAATTAGATCATAAAAACCTTGAAGAAACGTTCCCACTTTTGTTTTGGCTTCAGGACATAACTGGAGCCCTAACACTCTATCTGTGGGGGGACAAATACCATTTGGACAAATTTTAGTCCATGGACTTTTAACATCACCCATCATAGGACCCATCATTTTCATGGCAAGGAACTTTATCCAATCAAACTAAACAGGAATGTATGACGATCTTCGGACACAGAGCATTATCTATTCAAAGTAAGTAAAAGCCGTCTACCGATTTAATGTCAATATTCAGGGCAAAAACCCATTGGAGGAGACTGGAGTTCTGTTACTTATTCAAATTAGCAAAAAACTGCCCCTCTGCCCACTTTGATAACAGTTTTAATGACCAGAACCACTTTGGGCCAGACTGGACTAAACTGAATTTGATGTGGGGTATCCCTCTTATATGTGGCAGTGGGGGGATAGGGGCCCCAAAAGAATTTAATTTTTAAAAACCCCTTACTATTCAAACATGAAAACTCCCTTTTGGGCCCACTTTGATCCATTTTTAAATGCCCAAAATCACTTTGGGCCGGCGAAGAAATAAATTTTTGTTTGGGGGGACCCCTTTTGGTATAAGGCAGTGTGGAAACAGTGGCCCAAAACCATTTAAAAAACCCCTTAAAAACCCCAAAAACTTATTAAAAAACAGTAAAAATCCCCCCTCTCCCCCATTTTGAGCCTTTTAAAAATCCCAGAAAAATTTTGGGACAGGCGGAGTAAAGTAAATTTGAGGGGGGTATCCCTTTTGGGTATAGGCAGGTCATACGGGGCCCCAAATCTTTTTAACCCTTTTAAATCTTATTTTTTAGGATTCGGGGTTAAACCCCTTTTTACCCAGCTGTTGGTTTTTACCAAGCGGGTTTTTTAAACGGTTTGTCCTTGTCCACAACAGTGTAAAAAAATTTATTAAGCTGATAATTTTCCTATTTATTACCCCTCTTAAAAAAAAAAATATATTTTACTGTAAAAAAAATTTGTGAATAAAAAAACCAACTTCACCCGAATAAGAAACTGCCGAATAAGAAACCAACTTCAGCTTCGTAAACAGAGGTCAATCCTAGAACATTCTCCATACAGTGATATAGAAAAACAGTGCAAATAGCTTTTCACATTATTTAACCCTATTTAAAAATTTAAACCCCTTTTGTATGTGATTACCCCCAACTCCTGCACACTACATGCAGTGTATAAGGGTCGTGGGGACTGTATCACAAAATCTTCAATTTGTTATCTTCAAAGTTTGTTTGGTAGAAATAACTGCAGACTCGAAGTTGACAAGTGTTTGTTTGTGTGAAAGTCTTCTGTGGAATATGTTTTCTTTCAGTGCTACTCTGCAGCTCTGGAAACTTTCCTCATTCTTTTTCACTTTGATTCCCCCGGAGTCGATTTTAAGGTCTTAACAATCGACTTTAGGCCTTTTAAAAACTGGTTAACAAACCCTGGAGTCCGGGTGATGCTAATCTTTTCAACGACTTGTCTGAGGCCTTAACAAGGCTAACGACTGTTACGACTTTACAACGCAGTAAATTTGTGATCCCCCAGTGAAGGGGAAAAGGGTCCCCCCAAAATTTTTTAAGTCCCCCAGTAAGGGGGTTTTTATACTTTATAAAATTTTCCCAGTAGGTATTTTTGGTAGTTTTTAGGCCCCCAGCGGGAATAGGGGGTTTTTTTGATCCCCCCGAAAATGGGCAGGTTATTGGGGCCCCCCACAGGTTTAAAAGGGGGGTTATGGATCCCCCCTAGGTTAAAGGCCCGGTTATTTGGGTCCCCCTTTTGGTTATGGCAGGGTTTTGGGTCCCCTGTAGGGATATAGGCGGTTTGTCCCCCAGCAGGTTAAAAGAAGTTTGTCCCCCACGGGGATATAGCAGGTTTAGGGCCCCCGCATATATTAAGGTTATGGGTCCCCCCCCGGTATATTTGGGGGTTATGGATCCCCAAAAGGGAAATTTGGAGTTATGGATCCCCCAGTAGGGGATATAGGCGGGTTTGGTCCCCCACAGGTTATAGAAGTTAAAGGGCCCCACAGCACTGATATAAGGAACTTTTAAAAGGGCCCCACAGCACATATGTAGGAATTAAAACTCCTCCCGCACGTAAAAAGTAATAATAGCCCCCCCTCCCTGCACAAAAACAGAAATAATAGCCCCCCCCCCCTCACAAATAACAGTAGGTAAAGCAAACCTTTCCCTCAATATAAAAAATGTAATAGCTCCCCCCCACACATAAAACGTAGATAATAGCACCCCCCTGCAAAAAACATAGATAATAGCCCCCCTCCCTGCAAATATGACCGTAAAAAAAGCCCCCCTCCCTGCACATATGACAGTAATAAAGCATCCTCCCGCCCAAAACAGGAAAAAAAAGCCCCCCCCCTGCACATATAACATAGTAATACCCCCCTCCCGCCAAAATAAGTAGATAAAGCCCCCCTCCCTCACAAAAAAAAATAATAATAGCCCCCCCCTCCCTTCACAAAATAACAATAGATATTAGCCCCCCTCCTGCACATTGAAAACCCTTTAGATAATAACCCCCCTCCCTGCACAAATAACAATAATAATAGGCCCCCCCTGCACATATGACAGAGATAATAGGCCCCAACATGAAAAGAGCTAATTTTAAAAGTAATAACCCGACAGCACTTACCTGACCTCGCTCCCCGCCCGGGGCGCTGCTCCCGGGGGTTTCTTTTTTCACGGTGTGACTCCCAGGCCACCCGGGGAGCGTGTACGGGGCACACCGCCCGTGCACTCCCGGGGCCAGGCCCACCCGCCGGGCCCACCAGAGACTCCCCCGGAGCCCGCTCCGCCCAAAGCATTTCTTTAAATTTCGGGCCGGGGGACGCACATACATTATCCCCCCCGCTGCCCGCGCCAAGGTCCAAAGCCCCCAACCGAAGCAGCGCTGGGCGGCTTGGCCCAACGATCGGGGGGGGCGGCGGATAGCGGGGGCCGGGACACGTCTGGCCTGGCTGCCTATTACGGTGAGGGCTATTTGTATAAAGGGGGGTGGTCAGAAAGGAGGATTTGTGCTGGTGTAGAATGCATTGGCGATGTCAGTGTCTTAAAGCCCGGGTTTGGGGAGAAAAGTAAAAAGGGGTCAGAGAGTTTTTGGGGTACAGATTTTTTAGATTTTTGCAAGGATGTGTTAGTTTTGTTCTGGGTGGGGCAGTTTAGAGGAAAGGGAAAAAAATAACCAATTGTGGGTTGATAAAGGGGAAAAAAAGGTTTGAGATGTTGGTAGGGGGCTAGTATCCAATCCAAGGTGGGCCCCCAGAATACAGCGACGCACGAACCGAAAGCACCCAATACCCAAATTTTTAAACACTGCTACTTTACTGAATTATGAAAATAAGTGTACTCGAAAACCGCAGAATTACATGCACCAAAGTGTGAGCTAAGGCACCTGTGCTACACAGCGTGCCGCCATAAATATGTTCTCTGGACTCTACCTACCAGCAGACTTGGAAAGACCGTCCGCTATTTACCTATTAATACACTAAGAAACAGGAATAATTGTGTGGGGACACGCTCGCAGTGTAGCCCAACAACTTACAAACTTATCAACTATACCGACTATTTCCAGAATACATAAACCAATATCAGTCGAACATGCTCCAGAACTGACAGCAGCGATGTAAAGCATACTTCAATGTCCCACTCAGCTACTTTTCCTGGATGTTAACTTTGTGGCCTGACACAGATTGAAGACCTAAGTAGTCTAACTACAGGCTGGTAACAGTCCCAAAAAGGCTGACGTAGATGATTACTGACCCTGGTCGACTTTGGACCAGCAACCTGTTACAGTTCCTGGATGAGGGGCCCCTCTGTCAGATTTCAGTACCAAAGATGGCGATCACTCCTTTCCGCAACTGGATTTGGCACGACTTCTGCTCTGTCTCTATACTGTCTTCACCAACAGTAAAGACTCAGCAAACAAACCTCTCTTCTCTCACCAGGATTCAGTCATCAGCTAGTGACTCCACAGCAGCAGCAGGATTTCGAAGGAACAATGCTCAATGTGCTTTCTCTGTCTGGTCTCTCAGATCCATCTCTAGTTCTCTAAGATGGCTGTTCTTACTCAGCTCCTCCTCACAGTCACATGTCCCATCACATGTCTTCCCATACATTACACACAGGTTAGACTTTCAAAATAACGACATCTTGTCGCCAAACAGCAGAATGCAGCATGTCAGTTTGTAATCATTAATTGTACATAAGATTATAGTTCCCTGGGCAGAGACAACGAGGCTGTTCCACCATTCTACAGCTCTAGAGGTTTGCGCCCTCGCCAACCCTCCCCATACAAACTCATCTTGCGCAGGGTGCTGTGGGAGCACACCAGCATTGGACCTAGGCATCCTATGTGAAGTTATAGACTCATGGACCTCAGGCATATTTCCTGGGGAAGGAGCTGTTGGCAGGACAAATCCCTCCCTAGATGGCAAGTTTTCCACAGCTGGAACCTCGGTTAGGGTCGGAACTAGGACAACCCGCCATTCTTCATTCTTCATCTAAGGGAGGTTCCTCTGTATTCTGCACAGGTGTAGGTACCTTCTCCTTGGCCATGGGCTCCTCAAAATTATAGCGTCCCAACATGTTATGGTGCAGTTCCGTGAGGATCCCCCAGTCCCTATTGGCTATTCCTCCCACCTCCTATCCAACTTCCCGGATAGCCTCTTGGTCTTGACCATCACTCGGACCATGATCTGTGAACGACCAGTGTGCAGAAATAAATAGCAGATTCAATGCTTCATCAGTGCTACCAGGTGTGAACAGAGGATGGGGTGGGGTGTTGTATGATATTAGTGAACAGCTTCTTTGAATTATAACAAAGCTATACCCAATGCTTACCTAAAAACAAATAAAATTTAATAAAAAAAAAGTTGTATGCTCTACTGGCTACAGGGGGCATCTACTGGCTACAGGGGGCATCTACTGGCTACAGGGGGGGCATGTACTAGCTACAGGGGGGCATCTACTGGCTACAGGGGGGCATGTACTGGCTACAGGGGATCATCTACTGGCTACAGGGGGTTATCTACTAGCTGCAATGGGGCTTCTACTGGCTACAGGGGATCATCAACTGGCTGCAGGGGGGCATCAATTGGCTGCAGGGGGGCATCAATTGGCTGCAGGGGGCTACTACCTGGCTATAGGGGGCTACTATGTGGCTACAGGGGGCATATTACATGGCTACCATATGAGGTGCTATAGATGGGGAGTTTGTATAGAGATAGGAATTGGTAGAGAAGTGCTGATAAATTGAGGAGTCTTAAGATATTTGTTTTGTAAATTTTACAGTGAAGAGTCAGGAGTCATCATGGCGTCTGGGTCAGATGGAAAAGAAGAAAAAGAGAAAGAGAACAACTCTTCAGAGACGTCTCCTGTGAGTCACTATATATAACTTTACTGTAACCATTTATATGTCTGCAAAGCCTGTGTACAGCTGGTATCCACCACTGTATGGTCACTGTATGGCGGTAATATTGGTTGTAGTATAATGGTTTATACTCAGTAATGGTCAGTTTGTATTATTCGGTCACTATATGTTGGTGATATGTGGTCATGGTGTGGTGGTATTATTCGGTCACTGTGTGTTGGTGATATGTGGTCTTAGTGGTCTTGGGATTCTGGTTGGTGTAGTGTATTATTTGGTAACTGTTTGACTATTATTTTGTTGTTTTATACGTAACACATTGTAGTAAAGCTTTTTGTATATTTTGGCTTTGGTTTATGGTGATGCAATGTGTCGCATAGAGGTGCAATATGTTACCCGGGCAGGCGGGGGAGGGAGCAAAATTTCTTCACCTCGCCCTGAGTGAAATTTAGCCTAGGAACTGCCCTGCCTGCCCCTCACTAGCGCCTGAGCAAACCGTCTTCTTTGCTGGCTGTAGCAGCTCACTTTTTGCATCACTACCATCTCTACAGTCCTTGTGACCACTGCAGTAAAAGCTACTGAAAATACAGCAATCCTTGGAGCACGTTACCTCAGTTGCACTACAGGTCCCAGCTTGACCATTCTCTTCATTTCCTGCAGGGTCACAATCTGGATTTCCATTACAAAGCTCCATCTCTGGAATACCCTGCTCAGGGCTGCACACAAAATCTGCTTTGGTACACGTTTTCTTGGCACAAGTTTTTTCATCATTCCCATTTGAATAATCAACATTATCCTTACTCTGTAGCACTGACACACTACAGCATCCACTCCCACACTGCAACTGAGACTCTTCACAGAGTGTTTTTCCCCCTTGGTAAATAACCACCACATTCACACTCCTAGTCTCCTCATACATGGTAGCAGAGCCCTCATATCGAGGGTTTGCCTTCTCCCTTCCAGGCAATGCACCAGCCGTGTTCACACCAGGCAACTCAATCACCTTTTCCACACCACCAGAGCGCACCTGATTGCTACTGGCAACCACATCAGCTCCCCAGGGAACTGCATTGACAGCATAACTCTCAGGACCGCAATCAATCCCCAGACATATCTCACCTGCACACATTGTGCTATTACCAGCCATAATCTCTAGGAGCACACCAGAGCTAATCCCCTCTACTGTTCTGGCTGCGGTGTCTTTAGCAGTTACTTCACACCCTGCATGTTCTTCATACATAGCTCTGACAGCCATGACCTCTATGGGTAGACCTGAGCTGCTCTCTACAACTGCAATAGCTGCAGCACCAATAGTCGCTTGTTCACAAGCAGCGGTTGCAGGAGCTTGCTTTGTGATACTGCTAACCTCCCCCTGCTCAGGCTGTGTGACCTGGTCATGGATCACAGGCATATTTGTCCCATTAGTAACATTTTCAATAGGCACAGTATTTATAACACTGAAAATAACAGTGGGGTTACCATTTCCCTCTGGCAACTCAGCAGGTAATACACGGATACCATCAGAATTTAAAAGTCCACCTTTCAAGACCGGGCCGGACATGGGGGCGCAGCCCTAATGGAGGGCCCCACAGGGCCCCGGCCCCGCCGGCCGTTGCGTGGGGGTTAGGGGGGGGCGGACCCCGGGGCGAATAAACGCCCGGGGGGGGCGGACCCATGTTTTATAGCCCCTCCCCCCGGGGGCCGCGCGGGAACATTTTTTGCGGGGTCACCCAGGGATCAAGCTTTTAGTGCTTGCGAGGGCGCGCTTTTTCCCAAAACACTTCCACCGAGGTTTAGGGTTCTGGAAAGGGGGGTATTGGGAGCTGATGGGCGCTCGGGAGCGCAGGGGGATGCGGGGCGGTTCCCCCTGGGGAGCAGCAGGTGCGGGGGGGCGCTGGGGGGTATGCCCCCCGCGGGGGGCCTTTCTATCCCTCAGGGGGGAGGGGCGGGTTTTCCTTTGGCGCAGGGCTAGGCCGGCGGGGAAACCCGCCCCCCCTTTGAGGTTAAAGGCCCTGAGGTGACCCCCAGGGCCCGCGTTCGCAAGGGGAGCCCCCCCCGGGAAACCCCCCGGGGTCGGGAAAACCCGCTATCGGGGGGGGTCCCCGGCGTTTCCCCGGGCCCGGGGGGAAATTTCCACCTGGGCGGGCGGGCCCCCCGGGAGCGGGGGAAAGGGCGCCACCCCCGTACGGGGGTGGCCCCGGGCCTGGGGCTCCAGTTTTCCCGGGTTTCCCCGCAGCGGCGGGTTCCCCGGGCGTTTTTTCCCGGGGGGGGTGGGGGGAAACCCCCCGGGGGCGAAAAAGCGGGAGGCGGAGACGGGGGAATTTCGACCCGGGACCCACCGGTTTTTCCCAGGGAGGGGATCGGGGGAAGGGCCGGGTTCCTGGAGGACTGGTCCCGGAGGGCGTTTTAAAATTGGGCCCTTTCCCGGGGGGCCCCGCCCGAGGGAGTCGTAAACAGGGTGGGCGTTCCAGAAGGTTTCCAGGGGTCGGGGGGCAGGTTCACCCCCGGTGGGGGCGGGGGATTCGAGGATTGGTGACGGCGGCTTTGGGGGAAGGAGAGGGGCTTCTGGGATCGGGCGGGCGCGGCGGGCGGGATCACAGCCCCCGGTGAAACCCTGGTGAGTCAACGTTTTTGTCTGTCTTGTTTTCCCGGGCCGGGGGGCGGGGGCGTGCAAGCCCCTGGCGTCGGTTTTTTAGTCCGTCGGGGGAAGGGGGGCCCCTTTCTTATCGGGATTTGGTTTAGTCTGAGGGAATTTTTTTAGCGCGGTTTCCGGGTTTCAGGGGGAAAAGGGCGTCACCTTGTCGGCGGGGGGGGGTACGCCGGGAAGCTTCTTCCCTTTCCCCCAAATGGGATTAGGGGTTTTGGGGTAGAGGACCCCGGGGCGCGTAGGTGGGGCGGGGTTCCCTTTAACATTTCCCAAACGGGCAGGATACGGGGGATAGGAAACTTTTGGAGGTTAGGGCTGGGGGGCGGGGTTGTACGTCTGTTTTGAGGGTCCTCGGGGGGGGATCTTAAAAAAGGGGTTTAAAAGGAAAAAAATCTGGGCCCACAAAATATGCCCGAGTTTTTTTCACTTTTCCCTTTTGGGAAAAAATTTAATCGGGGCCGAAGGGAAAGAGAGACGAGATTTAAAGAAAAAGGAGGGGGAAAAGCGGAGGTTTGGGGGTTTTGTTTCCCGCGATTTTCCCAAAAATTTTGGATGCAGGTTTTTTTCAATTTTGGCCTTTGTAATTGGGGGGGAAAAAACCGGGAACATTGTTCCGGGCTGTTTTGTTATTTAGACTCAATCGGGGAGGCGCAACGATTTAAATGGGGGCCAGGTTTGGGGTCCGTTAGACAAAACAATTTCGTCAGAGGAAAGCGGTTAGGACCATCCCTCCGAGGGGCCCCCAAAAAGGAAATCGGGTGTGGTTAAAGGGGATTGGGCCCCGGGCACGTACGGGGCCGGCCCCTTTTAGGGGGGACCGGTGGCCCCTGGGCAGCAGGGGGGTACCGGGTCTTTTGGGAATAGTTCCCCCGGGGGGGTATTTAAAAATCGGGGTCGCTGGGAATTTTAAGAAACCAAGCGGTTCGGGGCAATTGCCCTTTTTAAAACACGCTGTGGGGGTCTGCAGCTCCAAACCTCCCATGGCGCGTCTCCGGGGGTTTTTTTTCAAGGGAAAAGGGAAAAAGGGGAGGTTTTCAGCAAAGGGGGGGACTCCAGTGAGTCCCGGAAAGCGATGGAACCGTAAACCCAAATAGGTAACCCCGAATCCCAAAGGGGAGCCCGGGGTTATTAAAAGGTGGGTTTGGCGAGGGTTTTAGGATCCCTTTCCCCCCCCCATGAGGTTCCCCCTTTTTAAAAATAAAAATTTGCGATTTTGGGTCTTTTAAAACCCCCGGGAAGGGTTGCGTAAGTTGGCAAAAAAGGTCGCCCTTGGGTCCATGGCGGGCCCATTTGCTTCCTTTCCAGCAAAGGGTTTTTGGGGTGTCCCCCTGGGGGTTTGGGTTTCCCAAAAAAGAAACCCCCCAAAATTTTGACTGAAATTTACACCCTTTTCCTTCCCAAAAAAAAAAAAGGGTTATCGGTCAACATTGGAAAGGGCCCGGGAAAACCCCTTTTTGTGGGTTTTTTACCTCATTTGAAAAAGGCACTAATTTGGGGGTCAGGGTTACGGAAGGGGGGCCTCAGGGGGAAAAATGTATTGATTTAGCTTTTGCTTGTTGCCGGTTTTTCCAAAAGTGCCAAGGGGTGTTGGGTTGTTTTTTGGGGGCGGGTTTTTTTTTTTGTTGATTGGGTGCCATACCTAAGGGGGTGTTCGATCTCATGTTATTATTTTTGAGGCATTCAGTTCCCTTTTTTGGGGGGGGTGGTGCGGGATGTGTCGGGTTTAAACATCCGTAAACCTTAAATTTGGGATGAATTTTTTGTGCATTTGGGCCCCGCGGACTCAAAAGGTATGCGGGGGGCGCGTTGGCATCAAGCAATGGGTAGCGGGGATTTTGGGGTTCCCTTAGCCCCCGGGAAAAAACCCGAGGGGCCCCCCACCACCATTAATTTTTAGGGATTCAATTGATTCGGTTTTGGGTGGAAAATTTGCCTTCCCCGGGAAGGGGAAATTAGAGGATATGAGAAGGGGATTGGCAGGTTGTTGGCCTGCAAGAAAAGGGTTTCACTCGGGAGTTGCAGTCCCCGCTGGGGGGGAAAATGAAATTCGCTTTAGGATAATGGGCCCATGGGCAGGGTTTTTTTTGCGACCTTTGGGGCCCAAACGCGGCGGGGGAAATTTAGGCCCCACATCCCTTTCATAAGAGTGTGGCAGGTTTGAAAGAGGGGGCTTGAGGGGTTTTGGAGATCCTTTTTTTTGGGGTTATAATGGAAGGTCGATCATCTGGATAAAACGGGTTTTCAACCCCGGACATCGATGTTTTTGGATGCCGCAGGGAAGGGGTGGGATATTGGGGCCCTAATTTCCAAGGGGCATGGGTTTCCAGGGGGCCCGGCCGGAGAGTTGGGTTTGGGGGGGGGAATCGGGAATTGGTTTTAAAAAATTGGCGCATTAGAGTTTTTCCCGATAGTTCTTTTGCAGTTTAAAAAGGGTTTTGGGGTCAGGGTTTTTTTAAACAAGAAGGGCCGTTTAATTGTGATAAAATTGGGGGTTTTGTACAGGTATTTAAATCGCTGTCGGCCTCTTCTCCCCCCCTTTCTTTGGCCTGCTGTGCGGTTGGTGCAAGGGGCCTTTGGGGTTTTAATGCCTGGGGGGTGGCTATGCACGTTCCCCGGGGGGGAAAAGAATGATTTGGGTTTACGCTCTTTCCCCGCTTACAGCTGGATCGTTTTCGGGGGCTGGCACCGGGGGCGGCGACAGAGGGGGGTTTGGTGTGCCCGGAGGAGCTATGGGCCTTGTTTCAGTTCCCCCTAACCCCCAAAGGGTTTAGGTCCCTCGGGTTTGCTGAAGGGGCCCGGGGGAATCGTACGCAGCGTCTTTGGGGGTTTTTGGGAGCCAAAATGGGGGGGCGGGGGTTTGGGGGCCCCTTTTTCCTTCAATGGAGAGAGAGCGGCCGGGCCCCCTTTCGTTTTATTGGGGATTTCGGCTAATTGCGGGGTTGGGGCGGGTCCTTTGAAGGTTATGCGGTTTGGGGCAGTTTGGCTTTCAACTTTAAGACTCGGGAAAAAATGGATGTAACCCCAAAAACTTTGGGTTTTGGTACAAGCACTGAAGGGTTTAGGCGGGGCGGAAAGGGGGGAGAGGCGTAGCCCGGGATTTTCCCCTGCTGGAGGGCCTAGGGGGCAAGTTTTGGGGGGGTAAGCCCAATCGGAGTTTGAGGTTTTTTCAAATTTTGTCTGGCTTTTTCATTGGGGGCCTTTTTTTTTTCGCATTACGGAAATTGGGGGGGAAATTGGGGTTTTTCCCCAACAGGGCGGGGCTGGGGGGTTGCGGCATGAAGATCTTCAGTTTCCCGGGGGGGCTGTCTTTTAAAACACATACGTAGATCAAAGAGGATCAGTGGGGGGGGGGGGAAAAAAAACTGCGATTAGGAAACGGTCGGGGGGGGGGTTTCCCCCTTTTGCCCCGTTCGGTGTTTGCAGGGTAAAAGGCGTCATTAAGGGGGGAGCAGGGGCCCTTGTTGGACACCTGCAGATGGAAAATTTTTTTCCCCGGGTTTTAATTTTTTTTTGCGGTCTTTCGTCCTGTTTTGGGGAAAAATTGGGGTTGGGTTTCCACTCATTTTGGCCACATTCCTTTTGGATAGGTTTTTTTGCCACGGAAAGCGGCAGGGTGGGGATTAATCGGAAGCGGGAAGAGAATAAAGGCCCAAGGGAGTCCGAACCCAAAATTTAAAATTTTATTTTTCGGACCGCAAATTGATTTTAGGGGGTCGCGTAAAAAAACCTTGGTTTTTAGGGGGCGGGGTAAAAATTTGGCGGGGTCTGGATGTTGTTGTGTTTTTTCTTTACAGGGGGTCGTTTTTTTTTGGACTTCGGCCCCCGTTTTTGCACTGGGGACGGAGCGGGCGGGGCGCGAGCGAGCGGCCGGCAACTGGGCCCTCCCGGAAGGAAATGGCGAACCCGTTGGGGGAATTTGGGGAAAAAGAGGGGCTTAGATGGAGTCAGGTTTTGCCGGAGGGTTTTAGCTTTTTCGTTTTTTGGGGGCCGGGCCCCGGAAATGGTTTTTTTTCCATGGGGGGTAATGGGCTTGGTTTTTGCGGGCCCCCTTAGGGGTTTTATAAGGGGGCATGCATATGAAATTTTCAGGGTGTGGTCCCCATTTCCCGGGGGTGGGTGGTTCGTTTGGGGGGGAAATTTGTGCCGGGGGTTAGCTTTTGGGGGCATGCGGATTCGGCAGGGGGATCAATTTGAGCAAAATTAAGGTTTAAAAAGGCAATGGACCTTTGTTTTAGGAAAGGGGGTTTTGTGGGACTTCCCTAGGGGGGTTGGAACCCGGTGGGGGGGGAGTTTTGGCGGAGAGACGGGGTTCCCCCTGCCCCCGTCCGGGTTTTTTGGGTTTTGTGGGGCCTTGGGGCATACGTGAAGGCCCGGGAAAGGGCCCCTTTGGGGTGTGGGGGGGTTCAAAGATCATGAGGAGTCATGACGCTAGCTTTTGCGGGTTGGGGTCCTTGGGTCGCTGAAAATTTTTGGGGGGAGGGCAGGCTCAGCTTGGGTCCCAGTGTTGGGTGGACAGGGCTGGCGAAAGGTTTTTGGGCCCAACAGGCAGCGTCCTTGGGGGGGCAGGTTAATTTTAAAGGTTTTGCCCCTGAGGTGGCTGTTGGGTGCCCCGAAAAACCGGGGGTTTACGGGGTGAGGGTAAAAAGAAGGTTGTGCCAGACTCTGTCCTATGGTTTATCGTGGGACCCAAAGGGCCTCAGCCCCAAATTGGTTCTTGGTTTGGGCAAAAGGGTATTTTGGGTATAAATATTTGCAATATGTGTTTTATGTTAAATGTTTTTAAAAAACGGGTGCTGTGGCCATTTTATCCAACCCAGGTCTCGGTTTTTTCTTGGGAAGGGATTGGGGGGGGGAGAGATTGGCCAGAGGCAGCCCGAGGGAAAAGGGGTTGCCCCAGGGAAAAAAAAATTTTTCCCCACTGCCCCAGGACTCTTCCCCAAAGGGCCCGGCGTGGGGTTTGGGGCCCCCTTTTTGCCCCCCCTGGGAACCCAAAAAATAAATCCCAGACTTATGGGCAATCCCCAAAATATGTGCCATAAAAAACTGGAAGGTCTTACCCGGTTTTGGGTCTGGGGGAAGTCTGGAAACCCCTTTTTGTGACCGTCCCCTGGCCGCCCGGGGGGGGGCTGGGATCCCCCGGGCTCCCGGGGTTGTAGTTGTATCCTTCGGGCCTCCTTTTTGAGGGGGGCAGTCAGGAGCACACCCCATGTCTGTTTGGGACCTCCCCACGGTCCTCCTGCTGGGGCTGGGTTTCAGATTTTTAGGTTTATCCAGTTGGGTTTCCCACGGCAAAAGGGCCGGGGCATAGGTCTCTAAGTAACTCGACCTCTCCTGAAGTGGACTCCTTTGGTGGACGACACAGTCTCCTGGTCACAGGACAACCGCTCAAGCAGTCGTCTGGTTGGTTGCCCGTAGCAACAGCTTTCCCCACTTCTGGCTTTGCATCCTCCTGCACACAAACAGTACTTATTAACCCCAGACTTGCCAAAATCTCCATCTTCAGTTTGTGGTAGTCTCTTGTGTCTTGCAGGGACATGTCACAATACACCCTCTGGGGTCTGCCTGTTAGATAGGGTGCCAGAACATCTGCCCACTGCTCTGTAGGTAGCCCTCACTTACTGCCACTCGCTCAAAAGCTGCGAGGAAGACCTCCACGTCTTCCCCTGCGATCATCTTCCACATTGCCCTTTGTACAGCACGTCGGGCTCTCACATCATCCTCTGGGTTCTCCCTTGGTGACACAGCCTCTCCCATAGGCCCCGTTCACACGGCTTATTCTGCCGCGGATTGGCGCCGTACTGCGCGCCGGATTTGCGCTTCAGTACGGCGCCAATCCGCGGCAGCAATTACGGTAATCCACTGCTCTCATAGAGAACAGTGGAATCCGTCGCTCCTCCCCGCTCGGCAAATCCGCCGCGGGGGGAGAATGTGACATGCACATTATTTACGGCGCGGACGCGCCAGAAACAATGCAATGTCTATGGGGCCGGGAGCGGCGCCCCCGCCGCGCTCCGGCCCCCCCCCCGTCCCGCCCCTTATTCACGGTGGATTTGTGCGCTCAATACGGCTCACAAATCCGTCGGGAATAAGCCGTGTGAACACGGCCTTAGTATTCAGCTGTGCCTGGAGCCTCAGATTGCACTCTCGCTGCTCTGCCAACTGCTGGGCCCACAGCTTGTTCATCTCCCGCTGCTTTGAGGTCGCCTCCGCAAGGTATTTAGCCAGCTCCTCCATGGCCAAAAAGTTTCCTGCAGCAGCAACAGTCTTTTGCTTCACTGTGAACAGTCAGGCTGCTGGCCCTTTATATTTTGCTGCAGCACCACTTTGTAGTATTCACCAGCACCAATTATGCCCAGTCCGTGACACTTGTGCCAATTATGCCCACAGCATCCTCCACCATATGTGACGACTCGCTCTCGTCTGGATGCCCTCCTGGGCTGTCCTGGGGGTATTTTGCTGTCTTTGGTAAAACGGATGGCCCTCCAACACAGGCTTCCGTGTATCCTGGCTTCAGCCAGTTTTATTGAGGCACAGAAAAGCATGCAAAACAAACACAAACAAAATCATCGGCCGTCTGGCCACTAACTAAACATAGAGCTCCCTCTCTACACATTGTCTGGACCTAATGTCCAGCTCCAGCAGTACTGTACACCCTCACTACAGCGTTAGGCTTCTTCCAAGCCTCCTGGGGGCCAGAGCTCTCTCCAGCTCCACTGCTGCTCCAGGTTCTGGCAGCAACCTGATCACCTGTAGTAGGAGGCCTCTTATAGCTGTCCAGGGACTGGCCCAAAACCAGACATGGAACATGGGGACCTTGGAATGTGAGAACAGCCACCCACCCATCTGCAGCTGTTCCGGGGAAGCCAACCCATAATGGCTGGATAACAGCCATGCTACATACAGCTGTCAGCAACCTAGTGTTGCTGACAGATAACCATTGGCTCCCCCCCACCAAGACCAGGCCCTTGGTGGCACATCTTTTCCAGGTCTCCTGACGCACGCCACCTAGTGGCAGCACCATGCGACCACCTATGGTTGCTCTGCCACAATATATATAGCTCTGCACTCCGTATTTTCTATAGCATAAATAGCATGACGTGCAGGGCCGTTCCTAGGCTAAATTTCACTCAGGGCGAGGTAAAGAAATTTTGCCCCCCCCCCCCTCTCCCCGTAAATATGGCGCCACAGTGCATCACCCTTTAAACCAAAGCCAAAATATACAAAAAGCTTTACCACAATCGCTACGCTTTAAAACTACTAAAAATAGTCCTACAGTTACCAAATAACACCGCTGCACCAACCAGAATCCAAGACCACTAAGACACATATCCCCAAAACACACAGTGACCGAATAATACCCCCCACACCATGACCACATATCACCAGCACATATTTGACTAAATAATACAAACTGACCATTACAAATTTATAAACCTTATACTACAACTTATATTACCACCATACAGTGACCATACAATGATTGATACCAGCTGTACACAGGCTCTGCAGGCTTATAAATAATTCAGTAAATTTTATATCTAGTGACTCACAGGTGACGTCTCTGAAGAGTTGTCTCTTTCTCTTCTTCTTCTTTTCCATCTGTCCCAGACCCATGACTACTACTCCCGACCCCTTTTACTGTAAAATTTACAAAACAAACATCTTAAGACGTCTCAATTTATCAGCACTTCTCTACCAATTCCTATCTCTATACAAACTCCCCATCTCTAGCACCTCATATGGTAGTCATGTCATGTGCCCCGTGTAGCCACGTAGTAGCCCCCTGTAGCCAGTGATGCCCCCTGTAGCCAGTAGATGTCCCTGTAGCCAGTGATGCCCCCCTTTTAGCCAGTGATGCCCCCCTGTAGCCAGTGATGCCCCCTTGTAGCCAGTGATGCCCCCTCTTGTAGCCAGTGATGCCTCCTTGTAGCCAGTAGATGCCCCCTATAGCCAGTAGATGCCCCCTGCAGCCAGTGATGCCCCCCCCTTGTAGCCAGTAGATGCCCCCTGTAGCTAGTAGATGCCCCCCTGTAGCCAGTGATGCCCCCTGTAGCCAGTAGATGCCCCCTGTAGCCAGTGATGCCCTCCTGTAGCCAGTAGATGCCCCCTGTAGCCAGTGATGCCTGCTTGTAGCCAGTGATGCCCCCCTGTCACCATTGATGCCCCCTGTAGCCAGTTGATGCCCCCCTCTAGCCAGTGATGCCCCCTGTAGCCAGTGATGCCCCTCTTATAGCCAGTGATGCCCCCTGTAGCCAGTGATGCCCCCCATGTAGCCAGTGATGCCCCCTGTAGCGAGTGATGCCCCCCTGTAGCCAGTAGAGGCCCCCTGTAGCCAGGGATGCCCCTTTTATAGCCAGTGATGCCCCCCTTGTAGCCAATGATGCCCCTCTTATAGCCAGTGATGCCCCCTGTAGCCAGTGATGCCCCTCTTATAGCCAGTGATGCCCCTCTTATAGTTAGTGATGCCCCCTGCAGCCAGTGATACCCCCATTGTAGCCAGTAGATGCCCCTGTTGCCAGTGATACCCCCATTGTAGCCAGTAGATGTCCACCTGTAGCCAGTGATGCCCCCCTGTAGCCAGTGATGCCCCCCATTGTAGCCAGTGATGCCCCTCTTATAGCCAGTGATACCCCATTGTAGCCAGTGATGCCCGCTTGTAGCCAGTAGATGCCCCTATTGTAGTCAGTAGATGCCCCCTGTAGCCAGTGATGCCCCCCTTGTAGCCATTTATGCCCCCTATTGTAGCCAGTGTATGCCCCCCTTGTAGCCATTTGTGCCCCCCTTGTAGCCAGTAGATGCCCCTTGTAGCCAGTAAATGCCCCTTGTAGGCCCCGTGATGCCCCCCGTGGAGCCAGTGATGGCCCTGTAGCCAGTGATGCCCCCCTGTAGCCAGTAGATGTCCCCCTTGTAGCCAGTAGATGCCCCCTGTAGCCAGTGATGCCCCTGTAGCCAGTAGATGCCCCCCTGTAGCCAGTAGATGCCCCCTGTAGCCAGTTTATGCCCCCTGTAGCCAGTAGATGCCCCCGTAGCTAGTGATGCCCCCTGTAGCCCCGTAGTATGCCCCCCTGTAGCCAGTGATTCCCCCCTGTAGCCAGTGATGTCCCCTGTAGCCAGTCGATGCCTGCCTGTATCCAGTGATGCCCCCTGTAGCCAGTAGATGCCCCCCTATAGCCAGTGATGCCCCCCCTGTAGCCAGAGATGCCCCCTGCAGCCAGTGATGCCCCCTGTAGCCGGTGATGCCCCCCCTGTAGCCAGTGATGCCCTCCTGTAGCCAGTAGATGCCCCCCGTAGCCAGTGATGCCCCCCTTGTAGCCATTGATGCCCCCCTTGTAGCCATTGATGCCCCCCTGTACTGTAGCTAGTGATGCCCCGTGTAGCCAATGATGCCCCCTGTAACCAGTGATGCCCCCTGTAGCCAGTGTGCCCCCTGTAGCCATTTTTCCCCCCCCTGTAGCCAGTGATGCCCCCTGTAGCCAGTGATGCCCCCCTGTAGCCCGTGATGCCCCCTGTAGCCAATGATGCCCCTCCTGTAGCCAGTGATGCCCCCCTGTAGCCAGTAATGCCCCCTCTGTAGCCAGTGATGCCCCCCCCCGTAGCCAGTGGTGCCCCCCTTGTAGCACTGATGCCCCCTTTAAACCAGTGATGCCCCCGTTGTAGCAGTGATGCCCCGCCGTAGCCAGTGGGTGCCCCCCTTGTAGCCCGTGATGCCCCCCGTAGCCATTGAATGCCCCCCCTGTAAGTAAAATTTTAAATAAAAAACTACTTACCAGACCTCGGTCCGCGCGTCCAGCTCCGGGAGCTGCTGAGCGGTGTAAGCGGCATGACGTCATCACGCTGCTTACACTGCACGCAGCTCCCAGGGATCTCCTCGGCAGCAGAGCTGCCTCTGCCGCCGAGGGGACGCAGCGTCACAGGGGGCGTGGTGAAAGCGGTGCGCCCCCTGCGAAGCTGATACAGGGGAGGAGGCAGGACGGGAACGATCCGTCCTGCCTCCTCCCCTGTACTGGCAGCTGCTGGCTCTGCGCATAACAGCCGCGCAGAGTCAGGGGCGCTCCTCCGGGCACGCAGGGCGGGTGGTCGCAGCGCCCCCCTCGGGTGAGCGGAGCCTCGGCGCCCCGGGCGGTCGCCCGACCCTAGGAACGGCCCTGAGATGTGTATCACAATTGGTAAGATGTTGTATCTTATACTGTTTGGTTGTATTTTTATTCCCAAATAACTTTTTTTGTGCACTATATTTTTAAACATTGCATCTATTTTTTCCACATGCATAAAAGCCCTTGCATGTAAGCCAAGTATCACATTTTTTTTCATCTGTTTCATATAAACTTGGGGAGATTTAATTTCCCCCTATTTTACCCAGTTTTGCAACACATGCTACTCCCTGATCCACTATGTCTGCCAGAATAGCATCTTGGCATAATATTGGTAAGTGTTTCTAAAAAATCTTCTTGACTTCATCAAAATTCTCACTATATGTAGTGGAAAAAACTAGATTTTTAATTGTTTTTCTAGTTTTGTTTTTTGTTGGTAATGATGTTTGAGTACTATGTTTTATTTGTTGTCAGCCTTCTACAATAGTGTAGGGGAATATCCCCTAGCAATCATTTTTTTTATTAATGAATTTTTTCTCCCTGTCAAAATCCACATCATAGGTACAGGCTTTCCTCGCCTTTATATATTCCCCAATGGGAATCGCTGCTACAGTATGTATAGATTAACAGCTTTTAGCCTGTAAAACTGTATTTCTATCCAGCGGTTTATGGTACAGAGTAGTGTAAACCCTTTTGTTAAACATATCCCATGTAGATTGGTATCCAAAAAAGCTATTTCAGTCTGTTGTGTTTGGTGAGTAAATTTTAGATTGCACTCATTATCATTTATGTACTGGATGCATGCTGGTATGGGCACCACATCTCCGCTCCACACTACAGATCATCTATGTAGCAGATAGCAGATCATCTATGTAGTGCCTATACCAGCTCACATAATGGGCAAATGGGTTACATACACTGTATATGTAGTGGTGTTCCCACCATGCCATGTACAGGTTAGCAATAGAGGGTGATGATCTAGCACCCATCAAGGCAACCAATAGTTGGATATAGTAATTCCCATCAAACATAAAATAATTGTTAGCAAGCAAGAACTCTATTCACAACAAGATGAATATTTGCGTGGCTACAGAATACTCACTATACTTACCCAAATGAAATCTTATTGCAGTGAGGTTTAGGGCATGTGGAATAGACAAATATAAGTCGACTACATTGCAGCTTAGCCATGAATATGTATCCTGCCATTCAAAATCTGTGAATACTTGTAATATTTTTTTACTGTCTTTTATGTGTCCTGTACTAATAGTTGTAAGTATGTATCTATGCATATAGATAGATCAAGTTTATTGAGAGATATGCAAAGTTGATGCCATATGATCAAATACACAGCATAGACCTAATAAATTGGGAATACAAAGAAAATACAATTTGTTGTATGGGTGTAACCCAGTATGAGACTACTTTACAAAAACTGTGCACAGCAATATCTTTATATTTATAATGGGAAAAGAGCTGAGGAGCTCAACAGCGCATTCTATAGGATGTAGTTATCCTCAGTTCACATGTAGCTCGCAGGAGCCTAGCAATGTGAAAGGGATTTGAGCAAAACCAGTTAAGTTCAACTACAGACAGCCGTTTCGGGGTATTTGCCCCTCGTCAGTGCAGTGTAGAACTTACTGGTTTGCTGGGTGAGAGGCAAGAGTGGCTTCGGAAGGGGAAAAGTCTCTCCTTAAGGAGAGGAACCAATAAATTGGTCAGTGTGAGGATTTACTTGCCATTCAGACCTCACTGACTGTTTTGCATAAAGCAATGGCTTATGGGAAAAGAGCTGAGGAGCTCAACAGCGCACTCTATAGGATGTAGTTATCCTCAGTTCACATGTAGCTCGCAGGAGCCTAACAATGTGAAAGGGATATTTATAAAACAGTCTCCATTGTGCGAGAGATGACCACATTTAGTTAATAATATAAACTTGAGACCAATTTAACAAGTAACAATAAAAATGTATCAACTGATACTTAAAACTTTGTGTGCGCATTATTCCCCTACACAGTAGGAATATCATATACAATAATGGAGACCCGCAAAATAAGCAACAAGATACCAAGTAATCTATCCATGTATTTAATTTTTCGCCTGCTGATTGACTTCCAGCTATGATAGGTTGTAGGCCAGGGGGGAAACGATTTTTATGTATTTAGGTGCACCATAGAAAATGGGCACCATAAGATTTTTTTATTTGTAATTGTTCCTTCTGTTTAGTTGTTATAACCCCCATTCTTTCGCTTTCCTCTAACAACTTATAGTGTGAGGATGTGCGGTCCATGCCTCTCCCTTCCAGATTGGAATACATACGTCTATTTCTCTGCACACATGGATCAGCACTCCTCCCCATTTGAACCAGGTGTTTTTAATTAGCAGTAGTCTATATAAGGGTTGATGCCCTTTTTCTTTTGGTCTGCTTGCAGGGAGCCCAGGAGAGGTAAGCTGTGTCAACCTTTCCCTTTTTGATGGTGGTGCTGTATGGCAGCCATTGCTGCTGTGATGCTGTGCTGGTGGGGTGGTGCGGCCCAGAGCCAGGGGGCTAGCTCTGGCAGCAGGGGGGCTGTTGGGCCACTGGGCTGTCCCCTTTATCTGCGTGGCTTTTGCTGCGGTGGTGGCTGCTGTGCAGTGCTGCCCCCATTTAGTGTAGTGACCCACTTTACAGAGGTCGCCGTGAAGTGGCAAGTGGGCCTATACATTTTGATCAAAAAGTATACTAAAAACCTCCTGTTCATTTTTGTAAAGTTTTGCTGAGAAGCAATAGTTCAACGTAAAGTGTAAGGATGTGCGGTCCATGTCTCTCCCTTCTATGTTTGATAACAACTTAATAAGCTTATCTTTTTGTAGGATCTACATAAAACTTACGCTATGTATTTTGATCCCTGAGAATCCCCAATACTTGTGTCTTATATAGCTCAGAATCCAAGATAACCTTACCCCTCTTTAAATACCATAAAAACAAAACATCGAAAATATAGCCTTGTTGATCAAAAATAACAAGTAAGGGTAAGAAAATAAAAAATAAAAACTGCCTGCATCTCCAAGGGGGTTAATCGATTGGTAATTGATATCAGGATTGTTTGGACTCATCTGTAGCTTTTACTGGTTTTCATCCAATGGTTGGGAAGGATCTGTCCACTTATCATGTATGATTTGTTTACCTCTACATGGTAGAATAAAATAAACTAGTTTCTTGAGTGATATTGATAATCCCTGTGTAAACAGAAGGGACTTGGTAGTGTGATTATACATGGTGCACCTACTGCATTATGTTCCATTGCTGTCCAGTGCATCGCATTATTTTATAGGGAATATACTTGAATAAAGGTTGAAATTATCTCTGGTGGAATTTATTATTAATCCCTGTCTATTCTTACTTTTTCATTTTTGATTTTTAGACTTTCAGGTGGTGACCAGGTCTGTATCCTATGACTTAAAGAGCAATACTGTGACTTAATTTGAAAGAGAGGTTAGAATTCATAGCACATGCAAGGAAAATACTGAGCCTTTGCACTGAATACTTAATTTGTTCAAGTGACAACTGGCACAAATGATGAGTTTGGCTTTTAGGCTGCGTGAACATGCAATAAGCAGTGAGATAGGACTGTCAGTAATAAGGAAATTCAGCAGTCAGTGAACTTGGAGAGACCTGTGGGATGAAAAACAAATAGCTCTGGAATTGCTTTAAAGAATGTCAAGACATGCAAAACTGATAACAAACCTATACATTTCAAATAAAACAGAACAAAATCAAGATACAATATGGCGTGCCAAAAGCCACCGTTTCTGGATACAAAGCTCTAAACACTAAAAAATAATAAAATAATTAATTTGTGGTAATAAAGGAAACTTCAAGCTAATTTTTATAGTGAGGTAAATAATGTAAATTACAGTTCAGGATTTATTTATATAGATTAAAAAGTCCTTTGTAAAAAAAAATTACAGTTAAGAAAATTTGTCTTCTAGTTAAAAGGATTTTTATTTATTATCACAGAAAAACATTAAAATCATGGAACACAATCCATAAACACATGTGGAGTGTCACGGATGTCCCAGGTCGCGGGCACATCCGTGCTCCGTTGCCGTGCAGCGCCCCGTCCCGCACGTCGGGTCGGGGGTCCGCTCACTCCGTTGCCACTGCCCAGGTCCACTTACCCGGCCACGCTCCTGCTCCGTCTGCCTCTGTCCCTCGGCGTGCGCAGTCCCGCTCCCTATGGTGCGCGCACGCCGGCAGTGTTAGATTTAAAGGGCCAGTGCACCGGTAATTGGCCATTGCCAGGCACTACCCCTATTTAAGCCTGCCTCTTCCTGGCAGCCTTGCCGGATCTTTAGTGCTCATTGCCTACTGAGAAAGCATTCCAGAAGCCTTGTCTTGATTGCCGTGTACCGAACCCTCTTGCTTACGTTCCTGACCACGAATGTCTGCCGCCTGCCCTGACCTTCCTGCCTGCCCCCGACTACGAGCCTGTCTGACGAATCTGTACCTCGCCCACCCTTGGCCACCACCGCAAGCAAGCCCCGCCAGTGGAAGCGACCTGGTAGACTCCTGCCGCAGCAAGTCCATCCCACTTTGCGGCGGGCTCTGGTGAATACCGGGACCTACTTAGACTCCGCTCCCTGGTGTGGGCTTTCACCATCGTTTGTGGTGGTCCAGCGGATCCACCACCGCGGACCGTTACAGTAAGATCCGGCCATGGATCCCGCCATGGTGCCCAGTCTGGCGGATATAATGACCATCGTTGCCCAGCAGTCACAGCAACTAGGTCAACAGGCGCAGCAACTAAACCAGTTGTCCACCATGTTGCAGCAACTCGCCACCGCCCAGCAGCAGCAATCTTCGCCATCTCCCGTGATTGTTCCAGCTTGGGCGGTTCCTCTGGCCCCGGGAGAAAATCAAACACCTACTCGTTTCGGGAACACACCCTTAGCCCTAGTGTTCGTTATCATTTCTTAAAGTGTAGATAAAAAGGAGCTCTACACCATCATGACTCTTATATACCATATACATTACTATGATATTAATACATTACTATGATCGCAAAATAGTGGCTCTACACCATCATACAACATGACTCTTATACACCATATATATGCAGTACTGCATAGATCATATACTTTTTAACACATTGCTATGACAGCAAAACCTGAATTGCTCTACACCATCACAAAACTTCATCACTACTATATAACACATACACATACTACATTAATGCATTGCTATGACAGCAAAACCTGAATTACTCATACAAAAAAAATGCCTCTGTACTGTCAAATGACATGAGTATTGTATACTGTGTACACATACTACTTTTTAATATATTGCTATGACAGCAAAACCTGAATAACTCATATAGAAAATCATGTTTCAATAATACCTAAAATCAGAAGAGAAGAATATTCCAAATGTTGTTCCCTAAGTTTATTAACCCCTTCCTGACAGCCGGTCATCATTATTTGGCTCTTGTTTTTTACCTCTTGTTCCAAGAGCCATAACTTTATTTTTCCATCTACATAGGCATATGAGGGCTTGTTTCTGTGTGAGACAAGATATACTTTTTAATGGTGCCATTGACCATACCATATAATTAGAGATGGGCGAATTTCCCGAAATTCGTTTCGTTCACTTCGCCGAATTTCTCGGCCAAAAATAACTTAGTTCCGAATTACTTCGGCACGAATCACGTTAAAAAGCAGCTATTTCCAGGCTGCACCGAGCCTGCAGGGTGCTGTAGAACGTTGTGCCATGCTTAAATATGCAGAGGGAGCTTGGTTTGGTCTTCATACAATGTTGTGTTTTAGTATGACACGCAGATGACTGCCGCCGCTCTTAGAATCGCTTTACTATAAAATTCCCTGGGCACTTAAGAGGGCAAAACTGACCAAAAAACTCAAGCGGGAATGTAGCCTGATAAAGTCATGCCAGCGAAAGCTGGAAAAAAAACAAGCTGAGAGCTCAGGTGGCAACATTAGTGACAGAGTGTGGAGGTGACGGCGGCAGCCCCAGCAGCATGAGGTCAGGCAGTGGCACAATGACATTTGGAGGTGGCAAAAATAGGAGGAAGCCACAGAGTGGCACAATGACTGAGGCGGGGTCACGGCGGCAGGCAGCATGAGGCAGGGAGTGGCACAATACATTCTGGAGGTGGCAAAACGGAGGAAGCCCAAAAAGGCACAATAAACAAGGGGGGGCACGGCGCAGCAACCCATGATTCGGGCAGTGGCACAATGAAAGTGTGAAGGGACACGGCAGCAGCCACAGCAGCAGCATGAGGTCAGAAGTGGCACAATGACATTCTGGAGGTGGCAAAACAGGAGGAAGCCACAAAAGGCACAATAAATGAGGGGCGGGGGTCACGGCAGCAGCAGCATGAGGTCAGGCAGTGGCACAATGACACAGTGGGAGGAAAACGGCAGCAGCCACAGCAGCAGCATGGGGTTTCGGGAAGTGGCAACAATGACAAATTCTGGAGGTGGCAAAAAAGGGTAGGCCACAGAGTGGCAAAAATGACAGAGATTTGGGTGACGGGGGAGGAGAAAACAGCATGAGGTCGAGAGTGGCACAAATACACAGTGTGGATGTCACGTCAACAGCAACAGCAGCGAGCAGAGCAACATGAGGTCATAGAGTGGCACAATGACAGAGTGTTGAGGTGGTGGCAATACCAGTCCCGGGTAAAGAGGGTTTGGGGGTGGCAGATGGAGAAAACTGTCAGCAGATGTGTGGCATCAGGCGGGTGGCGGCATCAAATAGTGGCTGAGGCAGGTAGTTTGATGCCAGACTGACGCGTAAGGGTTTGGTGTGTGGAAAATCCTGGCCGATCCACCCCTGATTCATCTTGACAAAGGTCAGTCGTTCAATTTCCCGTGGACAAGGGGTTCTCCTTGGGGTAACGATGGCCCCCGCCGCACTGACACCCGCTCTGACCCACACTACTGGCCGGGCAGGACAGCTTCTCCCACTGCAAACTGGGGCAAGTTGCGGCCACACATCCAGTTTGGCTGCCCAGTTAGTCCAGGGGATCTTCTAACTGAGGTGGCAGAGTGCTGTCCAAGTAGGCCACAACCTGTTGTTTCAGGGACTGCTCCAGGTCCTGCTGCTGTGCTGGGATGCCCTCCTCACTAGGCGGGTGAAGGAAGTGCTCATCAGTGACTCCAGACTTAGGTTACTGCTGATGGAGCTGGTACTGCTCCTACCCCCCCACCTTCCCCACCCGCCAGGCAGTAGTACGTGGAGCCTGAAGGAACCCCCCCGGTCAGACCTGTCAGAGGAGGGACGATGCCACACATAGGCAGCGGCCAACTGATTACGGAGGATTCCCTATAGTATTTGAGTTTGTCTTCCCTCTCAATAGCTGGGAAAAAGGCTCCCTTTTTGGGGCCCGGTAGCGAGGGTCCAATAGGGTGGAGAGCCAGAAGTCATCCCTCTGCCGGATGCTGACTTTTTCGTCTGTCACTAGCCAGGCAAATAAGCATGCTGCGGGCCAAATCTGCACAAGTGACTCCGAGGGCTCCTGTCTCCATTTCCACTGTATACTGCCACGGTGCTTGGGGGTCATCTGCCTCGTCTTCCTCTCCCATCCACCTCTCCAGCTGCTCCTGCTCCTCCTCTCTTGTCACCTGGGTAGAAAATCCACTCATTTCACCAGACAATGCTTCTGCTCCAATGTCCTCCTCCTGCTTCCTCCTCCTCCCCTTTCAGTTCCCACCGGACTCATGTGGCCACGAGATGTAGTCGCCACATCTCCATCCCTGCCCAGACAGATTTTTCAGCAATCTGTTCCAGGACATGAAACAGTGGAATGACGTTATTCATCCCGTAGTCCTGGCGACTGACAAATAACGTCGCCTCCTCGAATGGCCTCAACAAACGGCAGGTGTTACGCATGAGCTGCCACTGGCTGACATCAAAGTTACAGAAGGGAGTTCTTCTGTCTGCCTGGATCATCCAAAAAATCGTTAATGGCCTTTCTCTGTTCATACAGTCGGTCCAACATGTGCAGGCTGAATTCCCAGCGGGTGGAAACATCGCATATCAGAGGGGTGTTGGGGGAGGCCGTTCTGCCCTGCAACTGGAGGAGGTGTTCCTGGCTTTTACGAATGGGTAAAGTGGGATGCACAGTTTCCTGGCCATTTTCAGAAAGTTCTGAAGATCGGTGGAAGACTTCAGGAACCTTTTCACAACCAAATTGAACACGTGCGCCATGCAGGGCGCATGGACCATCCCTCCTGGTGCAGCCGGACACCATGTTTCCTCCCATTGTCCGTCACCATGGTTCCGATTTGCAAATTGGCGCGGAGAAAGCCACACAAACGATTTCTTGCTGCATGACGCGGAGCAGTTCCTCCCCTGTGTGACTTCGTTCGCCGAGGCAAGCCGGTGTAGAACTGCGTGACCCGCTGTGCCCTAACACATGTGGTATGAGGGAGCAGTACTTGTGGGAGGCTGAGATGGTGGTGATGGTGGAGGAGGAGGAGGCGGACATTGGCGCAAAGGTGCAGCAGTTTGACAACGTGGAGGAGAAAGCAGCGTCTCCTGTCCAAGTTGTTGGTGTGCCTGGGCAGGAGCACATTCACCCAGTGGGCCGTAAAGGACATGTACTGGCCCTGACCGTAGTTACAGCTCCAGACGTCCGCTTAGCCGTGCACCTTGGAACAAGCCGATAAGCTCAAGGACTGACCCACCTTCTGTTCTACATTTTTATGAAGTGCTGGTACTGCCTTTTTGGAAAAAAAATTAGGGCTTGGAACTCTCCATCTCGGCTGGGGCACAAGCCATTAGTTTCGGAATGGTGCAGGTCCCCATTTGGAAGGGAGGGCGGGAAATACCAACAACTTGGCAGGAGCACGGTCGCTGCTGCCCTTTTGGAGGTTGGACGCATATGTTTTCTCTTTGCAATCGCCTCGCTGAAGACTGCTGGCGCCAGGTAGCGAGGAGCAGGGCATCTGGCCCGGGAGATGATGTAAAAGAGAAAACGTCCCTCTGCGAGGGGTGGAGCCTTGACTGGCGCAATGGCAGGGTGCCCTGGGCGCTGCTTGCTGCTGTTGCTGGGCGGCAGGAGGGACCCCACTCTGAGCCACGTTTCTCCCAGCCCGGATGGTGACGCTGCATTGTTTTGCGCAGGGCCGTGGTGCCAAATTGCCCCTGGCACGCTTCACTTTCTGCTTACGATTCTACTATACCCATATTCGGCTCCTCAGGTGTTTAGCAAAGAACTGCCACACCGCCGATTATCGTTTTTTACCCCAAGCTCCGCATGAGTGATACTGGCGCTGCCTCGTTCCCCCGTCCCGTCTTTTTTGGCCCTGCGAAGCGGGTTTTTTACCCCGTGGGGGTTTGGCTCCCGCCCTCACATGTGCTACCCTGCTGATCACGGCCACACGACCCACTTGCGGCTGCGCCGCTCCCTACGCGAAACTGAGCCTCTTCTCCGACGATGATAAACCCCTTCCCTCCCCCCGGCCCCCAAAAGTGCGGTGGGCTACTCTCATTATTTGTGTTTCATCGTCACTGCTGCCCTCTCACGGTCTTGGTATGCCGGGGGCGGGACTCTCAAAATGATCCCATGCCACTCTCCACATCTAAAATTTCCGCCTACTGCAAGAAGCGGGGGATTTGGCCCCATTTCTTCGCTCCCAAAGTAGCTGCTGACTGCCCCCCTCAAATTGTTCTTTCCTCGCTATTAGTGGCGTGACCCAACCACATAGTAGATCTTGGCTAGGAACGGAGGGGACAGGGGTGGGTGGGACGGGGTGAGGGCCGCTCCCCCGCTCCGGGCCCATCCAAAACTAAGGGTTGTTTGAGGTTCCCCCCGATTTTTGGCTGGGGTTTCGATGCATCGGGGAGGAAAGGATACCTAGTCAACCAATCAAAAACCCCTTTGGGGTTTGCTGAAAAAACCAGGCCCGTGATGACAGGGCAGTTGGGCCTCACCGGTGCCCCCTGCTGCGACGCCCTTGTGTGCGCGACCGGGGCCTTTTCCCCAGGAAGTTTGGAACTGCCACCGAGGTGCAAGCCGCCACCTCTCTTTTGACATACTGTTTGTTAAAAAATGTACAGACCTGTTTGTGATGATATTGTATATGATAAATATACACCCTGTTTTTGACTCCAAATAAACCCCGTAACAAGCCTTGGGTAACCTTGGAATATATTGCGTCCACAAAGGGCAGGAAAAATTTATTTGTATGGTCGTTTAAAAACCTGTGTGTTTTAAAAAAATTAAAACCCAAAAAGGGCTTAATTAACCTTCGGACTGAATAGGTACAGGAAAAATGTATATTTTTTGGCTTGAAAAAGATGTTTTTTTTTGTCGCACACCCGCAAAAAAACGCTTAATTAACCCTGGATGAAAATTTCCAAAGAAAATTGGCCGCCAAAACTAAGCCAAGAATAAGTTGTAATTAAACCTTTGCTTGTGAATTAGGCTACGGGGAAAAATGTTAGTTTTTGGGAGTGAAAAAGACGGTTTTTTTTTGTCAGCACCCAGCCCAAAAAAACGCTTAATTACCCCTGGATGTAAATGCGCCAAAGAATTGGCGCAAAACTAGTAGCTTTGTAGCGTTTAAAATTGCGTTTTTTCTAGCCACACAACTAGAGACACGTTGTAATTGCCTTTGCTTTTTGGGAAAAAGGTTCAGGGAAAAATGTAATATTTTTTGGGTTTTTAAAAGAAAAGGTTTCTTGGGGTCAGCACACCCGCAAAAAAAAACCTTAAATTTAACCCCTTTGGATGTAAAATTTCGCAAAAGAATTGAGAGCCAAAAATTAAGTGGGATTTGTTTTTTTAAAAAAACCCTTTTTTTTAAAAGAATACAACAGGAACTGGGTTAACCCCCCCTTGGATATGAAATGTATATGAGCGATGGGACGCACACGGATTTCGATCCCAAAAAACCCCAAAAAAATTTAAAAAGAAAATTAAGGAAAAGTCTCTGAACAAAGGGGACACCCACGAAATCGCTATATAAAAATCAAATTTTAGTAAGGCTATCAGGGGCAGCACCTTCCTTGAGCACAGTGGGGGAGTGTGAGCCCCGGCGTCGCGCCTGGGCTTATATTGTGCGGTGAGTCCAGAAACCCGCCCGGGTTTTGATTTGGGTTCATCTCTCACATGTCATGAGGCATGCCCTTCTTTCCCCCAGAGTGCTTTTTCCCCCTGTGCCATGTGCTGCAGCCTTTTTTCAATCAAAAGCACACTTCGTTGCCCCAAGACCCCCAAAATTCGTTTGTTTTGAACCCAAGTTTTCCTGAAATTCTAAACGAATTCCACTTTGTTAAATCAATTCGCCCACTTCTAAATTACGGGGAAACCCCCCCCCCCAAAAAAAATTTTAAGGGTTGAAATGTGAATAAAATCATCCTTATGCCATGTTTGCTAAGGAGAGGGGTATTTGTTTTTATGTCCTAAACACTTCAGTATCAAAGGGGTTTTTGACTTGCAGGGGGGGTAAAAAAACTGTTGATGCCAAAAATTTTAGGTTTTTTTATGTTTTGTACTTTACAAAAAATTTTATTTTTCTCAATTATGGACCTAAAAAAGGGTTTATTTTTTTTTGTGGGGGGTGAAATGCTTTGTGATAAATGCGACTTTTTGATCATTTTTATTCCAATTATTTGGGGACGGTTTTCAGCGTGTAGGATAAATTGTTATATTTTAATAGATCAGACTATTATGCAGATCTGTGGAGTCGAAAAACAAAGTTTTTGACTTAATCCCCTTTACTCCGACCCTTTTGACCCCAAAAACATGGCAATTTTAATGATAATTTACTGAAAAAGATCAATAAAACAAACTATTTTTGGTAAACATACATGACAAGCAAAAAGGTAAAAATGTTTTGAACTTTTTTATGTTCAGGCTCCATTCTTACCCTCCACTACACTTTGAACATGAAAACCCCTGATTCTAAAGACAATTTCCCTTTCCCATTTAACAAAATTGACTTGAAGTATTTAGCATTGTTAGTTCTGCAATTCTTGTCTTTAATGCATTTTTCTGTTTTTCCCCTAAAAATCAAAATGTTCATTTTTTTATTTTGTTATTTTGGTAAATTAATTTGGGTTTCAGACTGCCGAATCCTTGGGGGTCTGGATTAGATTCATGCTGTCTTTACCAAAAATTGATTCCCGGTCTCTTCTACAGTTCCCCAAAATTGGTGCATACTGTCTTGGGTACGAATACAGCTTTTTCTTCAATCTACCCACAAATGTTGGATTGGATTGTGTCTGGGGAATGTGGGGGCCAATACAGCAAATTACCCTTCATTGTCATTAAACCATTTCCTTTTCCAACCTTTATGTACACTTTGGGGGGTTTCCCCGCTGGAACCCCTATGTCATTCTTTTCAGACCCCAAATACCGATATATAATAACTCATCTTTAAAAAATACCAATATGCTCAGAATTGAGATAAAAATTTATCCTGTAAGGTTTCCCAAAACCCTTTGGTATGAAGCAACCCCTATTTCGGCTTCCCCAACCCAAATTTCAGTTTCTTCAATTTCTCGATTGTTTGTCCCATTTTTCCAAAAACCTTTGCCCCCAAAAGAGCAAAAGGGCATTGCTTTCCCTCATTGTTCAAATCACCCGTTTCAATTTTAATTTTCTTTACTTTTTTGCAAAATTGGCCAATGTTTTTATATGAATTGAAGTCAAGGCTTCTTCACCTTTTTTGGGCCTCATTCCAGACCTTGTAATGCAGTTTTATGGATTCTGTGACTCACTCTTAGGAAGCTACGACCACCCCTCACAGCCATGTCTGTAACTTAAAATGTTTGACCTTGTGATGGCCATATTTTCCTGGAATCCACCTCTTGGTGTTGCTAGATGAATGGATTCATGTCATTTTCTTCCAGCTGTCTGGCCTCACATGAAAACGTTTGGGAATTTTCTTGGTCCAAGTGCTTCAATGGCTGGTATGCTTTTTTTTTCTTTCCTCTGGAAATCTTCTTCATGTGAGAAAGACTGTAATTTTTATATACAAGAGAAAAAGTTTTTTCCCCCACCCAAAAAAAACAGTAACAAGCGTTTTCATCAAGAATCTGAGAAAAGCATATGCTTAATAGTTGGGTCAAATTATGTTGAATGATTGTCTTAAGTCAAAAAATTCAAAGTATTGTTCCTTTTGCTTGTTGGTGTAAAATATATTTATTGGATATGACTTTAGAACAAAAAAAACTTAAAACTGTACATATGCAAAACACTGAAGTAAGTTTAACAATTTTCAACAAAAACATACTTAATAACATTTGCGAAGTCTATGAATTTGTTCGAGGATGTATGCCCCATATAAATACCTCAAATCTAAAACTAATTATTTCCAGGGTAGAGAACGGTTCTCCACACAACTTGGGTTGGTGGCAAAAAACGTTTGACTTGGGAAAAAAAAACTAACAATATAGGGGGAAAGGGAAATGCTTCAAAGGGGATCGTTTTGATAAACGGTTTGGAACTCTTCTACTTTTTGAGAGCAAGTGAAACATTTTTTAAAATCTGTCATCTGTTTTTCTATGGGGCTTTTTTTCCACTGCGGCAATGCTTTGCCTGCTCCATGTCATCCAAATACTTATCAAAATTAAACTCCTCATCTGATGAGGTCCATTTTATAACGACTCCGACTCCTGCAAAATGGGCACCAATTCCAACTCCACGACTCCGAGCCCAACTCTACAGCCCTGCTTTTATGGATGTGGTAATAACAATTATGTGTACATTTTTTTTTTTTTTTTTATACTATTAAAACTTTTTTTTTGTTGTACACTTAGGTCCCATAAGGTACTTGACCACTAGGGGGCTTGATCACTTCTACACCCTTCTGCATTTTATAAATAGTGCAGAAGGGTATAGCAAGATGATGGTTCTGTTACTTCCTGCCTGGGGCAAGAAGTAATAATATTATTATGTTGATTATGAAAGCCATCATTAGGCTTCCAGCTGCCATAGTAACCAAACGGCACCCCGTCCATCTCATCATTTAGATGACATGGCTGCAATCGCCGCAGTGTCTAAAGGGTTAAATAGCAGGAATTGGAGCAGGTTCCACTCTCTGCTGTTAGTAGTGGGTGTCAGCTGTAATAATTAGCCAGCACCTGCCGACTCACTGTGTAGTGCCAACTCCAAAGATTCTTACCGACAAGAGGACACACCCATACACCCATTGTCAGTAAGGGGTTACAGTTAATAGGGAAAATCCACAATAAACCCAGTGTATTCACTACATAACTGGACATGTTGCAAGTTTAAAACTGTAGCCACATGTCTATTTATGTGCAGATTGTGTGCAGGTTTCTTCTGTATTGTGTGGATCAGATTTGGGATAGTTTCATCCACTTTGCTACAACTGTAGTACTTTAGTACTTTAGTACTCTTTTAGTACTGCTGTGGAAAATCTGCAGCCAATGCGAGTTTTGTTAAAGCACCAAAAATAAATACAATGTTTAAACAATTTGAAATTAATTTTGGGAAGATCAGAAGTAATGTATTGTAAAGATTTTTTAATTTTAATTTTTAAATGGTAGATGGAAAAATCAAACAATCCTCTGTTATTAAAGAGGTTGTCTTGTTTATTAAAATTGAGCTGTTTAAACAGGGCCAGGATAGTAAATATAAAAAAAAAAAAAGTGATACTAGCCTCACTGTCTCCCTCATAGAGACAAATAGGAGAGGCTCGTGTTCCATAGTGAGTGAATGCAGCACAAGACTCTCCTATGTGCCAGCATGTGGGACAGGAAGCAAAGAGGAGCAAATACCAGAAGACTTCAGAGCAGTAGCAGCGGAGGACCGAGAGGTGAGTATTACTTTTTTTCTTTTTTCCCCCATACTGGTCCCATTTAATTATAATTTTAACAAACAGGAGAACCTCTTTAAAGCCAATAAGAAATACAAAAACATGCAAGCAGAACCTCTATTCTCAGGGTCAGGGGAGAACTCTGGCAGACAGACTGGAAAAAGCACCAATTTTGTGTTGTCCTATGTCAGCCACTTACACAGTGACAAAATAGTCTATGTAGTCTATGTCCTTAAGGAGGGACATTTTAAAATTCAAAGTAAGACAGTCTGGTGTCTTTTAAAAATATCTGCTATGTGCAAACAGAGACATCTGGTGTGATATTGTTTTTTCTCAAAAACTTTCAAAGCTTTGTCAAGAACCACTCCTGTTTTTTGGCTAAGATTCCTTTCTTAACCATAATGACCATGGTGATTAGTAATAAGCAGACACATTTCAATCAGATCAATTGGCCATGTATATGCATCAATTTAAATGGAAATTGGTCTCTTAAAAAGAGTGATTCATCTCTTTTTTTAATAGTTTTCTTTAACATAGTGACATGAAAAATGAAGAAAAGAAAAAAAAAACATTAAAAATGTTTAGCATAATAAATTGATTTAACTAAGGGTGCTTTCACACGGTGCATTTTTGGTGTGTTTTTGATGCGTTTTTTCAATGCATTGATGAGAACATTATTCTCCCATTATACAAGTCACTGGATAGATCACACATGGAATATTGTGTACAGTTTTGGGCACCAGTGCACAGGAAAGACATTGTAGAGCTTGAACAGGTACAAAGGCGGCAACAAAAATAATAAAAGGACTGAGTGGACTACAATACCCAGAAAGATTAGCAAGATTGGGGTTATTTAGTTTAGAGAAAAGACGGCTTCGGGGGGACATAATAAATATGTTTAAATACATCAAAGGTCAATATAGAGATCTCTCCCAAGATTTATTTCTACCCAGGGCTGTAACTAGAACAGTCTTGAGGAACGAAAGTTTCTACGTAAACATAGAAAGGGATTCTTTACTGTAAGAGCAGTGAGACTGTGGAACTCTCTGCCAGAGGAAATTGTCATGGTGAATTCACTGACAGAGTTCAAAAAGGGTTTGGATGCGTTTCTGGAGCGTAATAATATAACAGGTTATAGTGTCTAGGATTCTGGAGGGGGGTCATTGATCCAGGGATTTTTCCGATTGCCAGATTGGAGTCGGGAAGGAATTTTTCCCTAAAATGAGGACAATTGGCTTCTACCTCTTTGGGGTTTTTTGCCTTCCTCTGGATCAACACCTTAGCACAACAGGCTGAACTGGATGGACGTCTCGTCTTTTTTCGGCCTTACAAACTATGAAACTATGAAACTATTTTTTGTGCAGGAAGGCACAGCAATTAATGTTGTACATGGGATACATGCAAATGAATGCAACGAGTGGATCCAGCGTACGTAGAAACTTGAATTTATTGATACTTCTTAATGCAAAGATAAAATAACGGCAATAACCGACGCGTTTCGGGTACTAAAATTCACCCTTGTTCACGGCTCTAATACACATGTTACTATGTTGCTTAAATAGGGAGGTTCCTGTTTCGTCACATATGACATATGACATCCCTTTCCTTGACATTATGCTAGAAGGAGATTTGAATAAATCCAGGGTAAAGACAACCTTGTACCGAAAGCCCATAAGTGGTAATACAACACTTAGAGCGGATAGCTGCCATTCACACTATACTTTGGATTCTATACCACTAGGGGAGCTAATAAGAGCAAAAAGAGCATGTACAGTACATGAGGATTTTCAAAAAGAACAAAAAATTGTGGAAACTAGACTGATTGAAAGAGGATATAAAGATACACAAATAAAAAGAGCTATAAAAAAAATAGAAAACAGAACACAAAGAGATCTATTATATCCAAATAAAAATAAAAACAAAAAGGAAGGAATTAATATAGAGAAACAAATTTTTTTCTCTACTCCATATAACACCAACTTTGAGGATATAAAAAGAATTTTTTATAAAAACATAAATATCTTAAGGCAGGACGAACAACTAGCAAGCATATTAGATAGAGGAGTACGATGCATACCGAAAAGAAATGTAACTATTGGTAATGAAGTAACATCTAATGATTTCTGCAGCAAAAAACAAAACAAAATGTGGTTATCCCAGAAGGGATTTTTCCCCTGCGGAGGTAGGAGATGCAATGTATGCCAGTATACAACCAAAAATCTAAAGATAAAAAGAAATTATTACGATCAAAAAGAATATCAAATAAAGGGATTTATCAATTGTGACACAGATCATGTGGTATACGGCATACATTGCAAATCCTGTGATCTTTTGTATGTGGGCAGCAGCATAAGAAAACTAAAGACACGTATAGCGGAACATGTACATGACATTAAAAAGGGACAAATAACTTCTGGTGCGGTCAAACACTTTTTAGAAAAACATGAAGGTAATATGCAGAGTTTTGCATTTGTAGGTATAGAAAAAGTGGAGCAATCGAGAAGAGGAGGTGATTGGACAAAAAAGGTGCGTCTAAGGGAGGCATATTGGATCCTGGAATTACAGACAAGAGCACCAGCAGGAATGAACCTCCGCAACGATTTAGCATATATATACCAATAAGTTAGTGCAGAAGGGTTATTATTGAAATCTGTACAGGTACATATAGAGGTTGTATATAAAGATTAAATATATGTGATTTTCAATAGGCAATATATGTTTTAAATACGTATGTTTTAAAGGGTTAAAAAAGAAAGGGATGTGATGTCATATGTGATGAAACAGGAACCTCCCTATTTAAGCAACATAGTAACATGTGTATTAGAGCCGTGAACAAGGGTGAATTCTAGTACCCGAAACGCGTCGGTTATTGCCGTTATTTTATCTTTGCATTAAGAAGTATCAATAAATTCAAGTTTCTACGTACGCTGGATCCACTCGTTGCATTCATTTGCATGTATCCCATGAATTGCTAAAGCCCAGGACTGAGGGCTAGGATCCGTGCTGCATCGTATAGGAAACTAAGCGGAGGGCTGCCAGGTGACAAGATCTGCAATTAAGGTGAGCCGGTAACCTGTGCTTCTGTCAATTAATGCTGTACATTGCTGCACAAAAATCGCGGTAATTACCTCAAATTTACAGCAATTTTTGTGCAGCAATGTACAGCATTAATTGCTGTGCCTTCCCGCACAAAAAATGCATTGAAAAAACGCATCAAAAACGCACCAAAAACGCACCGTGTGAAAGCACCATAATATGTCAGTTTTTGATAGGATCCTACACAACCTAAATCAACCTTAAATGTTATTTAATTGGTGGCCAATTTTAAGTTTTAGTACTTTTGAACTTACTACATTTTGTGCACAATATTTTTTTTAGTATTTTACCCATATTATCATTTTACGCATCTTTTCCAACTCTCAAGAATAAACTTAAATGCTTATTGGATCGAAGCATATCAGGTGATGTGTATTTGTGCAATGAGGGACAGTTTGAGCAAAGAAGATCAACAACCCTGCATCAAGGTCTGCAGAATTATAAGGCAGCTTATTTTCCTCAGGCAAAATTGGCCCAAAAAAATACAGAAGAAGCTTTGCACGTGAAACGCACATAGGAAATCTTTCATACATCTGGTAATTGTCATGTCTGGCTGAGCCTTTATTGATTTTTGATTGTATTTTTACTGGTGTTGATCGATGTGAAAATGTCTGCATTTACATTATACTGTATATGTGAATAATGATTAACATATTTTCTTACTGCATGATTGCACTTTAGTACGCTTTTACTTGATCAATGTGTAGTGAGCCTGCATACACTTTTTGCTGTACATGCATTATTTGTAAAAGCAAAAAATTCTTCCCTATATTCTAAGTTTTTGATTATTTATTAATACCCTAATTGTTTTATTACCATAATCATGTGCTTGTAACTTCATATATTGTACATGCAGTGCTCATTAATATTTAGAGTGATTGCTGTCATTATCTGCCTTAGCTGCTACACAGTTGTTATTCGTTGATTTATCTTTGATCATGATAGTACTTGTGTTTGAAGTTGTCCTCCCCAATTTTAATCATCATTTTCTAAATTGTATATATTTTTTAATACATTGTTTCAATAAGGAATGATGATTTATTAATGAATATTGAGTTTCTCAAGATTAATAGATTTGAAAAATTGACAGATTCCATGGATGAAAGATTTATGACTGTTATTGAAATGAAGAGTAGCTATACTGGTCACTGACTATTTTTATTTTATTTTATTTTTAATGTCAGAAATGTTTTTTGATACATTTTGAGTTGTTTATTATTCTCACTTTAATAGATGAAAATAAATAAATGCAATGTGAAAATTTTCAGTTTTCATTTAGTTGCACAATTATTCCGCACACATAGGGCCACATGCATAAAAACTGTGTAGGTCTAAAACTCACTTTGTTGTCCATAGCAACCAATCTGCGTGCCCCTTTCATTTCATATAGTGCTCTGGAAAAATGACAGGGGCATTCTGGTTGCTATGAGCATCAAAGTGAGTTGTAGACTTAGACAGTTTTCATACATGTGGCCCTTAGTTTTTCTCTTTTCTTAATTATTTAGGTTTGAGGTTTATAAATAGTTTGGATTGCCCACCAGCATTGTAGTAGTTTAATAATAAAGTTGATCTTCAAAAGTACAACCTGCCTAATAATTGTGCACATGGTGTATGTAAAAAAGATAATGGGAATAATATGGTTAATGAGTTGCACTGCACCAGGAAAGGCACTATAAAAAGAAAAAGAACCAGGGTTTGTATCTCATCAGTTTTTTTCTAACAATTTCTCAATTCATGGGCTTTGTCAGAGAATTAAGGTTTATCTCTTTGAAATATATTACCTGTATTCCTGAACTAAGGAATGACCTGGCTTCTTTGCTTTATTTTGTGATATTGGGACAGCTGCTATAGATTGTATAGGCAGCAACTCATCCAGTTGAGTTTGTTTCGGTTTGCAGGTTTTAGTGCTTTTTGAAGAAGACACTGACCCAAAAAAAAATTCACTCTTCACTGCAGTAAAATTGAGAAATAATTCACATTTCACGGATGCATCAATATTTTTTCTTTCACTTACTAAAACTATATATTTAAAGGGGTTTTGCCATGATCTAATTTCACCTCCTGCATTCAGCTCTTCAGCTCTGTGTGCTCAGAAGGAGGCATGTGTGATTTGTTTGAATTGCATATCATGTGACCCAGCAGGATGACATCACCAGGCCTTTCCTCTCTCTAGTCACAGAAAGGTCTGTTTATGTAAAGCATTGCGAGTAGCTGAGAGGTAAAGTTTTTGCCTCCCGGCACAACGGTCCTAGGTTCAAATCCCTGCAGAAACCATACCTGTGGGTTTTTTTCTCTTTATCAATGCACAAACCTCATAGAGGTTTCTTTTTTATTTATTTGCACTGTTTGACTAATTAATAAGGAGGACAAAAATTAAATGTAAAGGTAAATTATTTTGTAGGATATCTTTATCATAGAAAAGTGTTTGGTTCCTTACTTACAGTGGGTTGCAAAAATATTTGTGCCCTTTAAACGGTTCCTCATTTTTAAAAGTTACATCCACAAACTTAATTGTGTTTTATTGATATTTTATATGATAGAACAGAACAAAGTAGCAAGTATTTGTGAAGTGTAAAGGAAATAATAAGCGCTTTTCCAAGTTTTTCAAATTAAAAAACTCAAAAGTATGGTGTGCATATGTATTCAGTCCCCCTGAGTCAATAATTTGCAGTAACACCTTTATCTGCAATGACAGAAAGATTTGTTTATGTAAATCATTGTGAGTAGCTGAGAGGTAAAGGGCCACATGTATGAACGGGCTTTACGCCTGTTTTCTCGCGTAAACTGCGCCTCACCGGCCCAAATCCCCTATCGGACGCAGGGATGTAGTGATAGGCGCAGCGTTCGCCACTTTCAGCTGTGCCCCGCATGAAGGGGCGTGCAATGGGCGCGGTGTGGGCGTTCCGGGGCAGTACGCGACGCGCTCGAAAACTCCGAGGCATGTACGATCGTGAGTCTTCAAAGTGCGGTGCAATGCAGCGCTCGGCAGCTCCGACAGGCAGACCTGGTTGATTCTGGTCTAAATGATCCGGCGGAAGCGAAGTGAAGTGAGAACGGAACATGAGAGGAAGCATATAGAAGATCGCAACAGAAATCTCGGCTCTCAGCTCCGTGAGGCATGGAGTATGATTCCAAAAAAATCGCCTTTATAAAGGCGTAAAAGATTATCAGAAAAAGAGCTCAAACCTCAAAAATTTTAAAAAAATTAAAAAAAAACTTTCCAAAAATCTAGAACGGCGCAACATCAGGAATTAGGATATTGGAAATTGCCGGGAAATACAGTAATTCAAATTGTGAAAGCTATTCTCATTGGTCGGCATAAACCAGCCAATCAGAATAGGAGCGACAGTGAACCATTAAAACCTATGGAGTACTATTGACCAATCAAAATTAAAGGCGGGACAGTTCAAAATACAGTAAAAATACAGAAAAGAGCTGATTGGTTGAGCTAGCGGGGGCTTGGCTATCTCGGTCAATCAGAATAGGAGCGACAGGGACCCATTATAACCTATGGAGAAATATAGACCAATCAAAATCAAAGGCGGGAAAGTTCAAAATGCAGTAAAAATACAGAAAAGAGCTGATTGGTTGAGCTAGCGGGGGATTGGCTATCCCAGCCAATCAGAGCGCGAGCTACTTGTCCCATTGTAGTCTATGGAGATCGGCGCAATGCAATCTCCGCTCTCAGCGCCGTGCGGCATGGAGTATGATTAAAAAAATTATTTTTATTAAGTGTAAAATATTATCTGAAAAAGAGCTGAAACCTTCTATAAACATCAATCAATCAAATCCCTAACAACGCGTTTGTCGCCGAGACCGGTGCTACATCAGGAATTGGGATATAGAGGATTGCCGGGAAATCCAGTACTTAAAATTCTGTAAGCTCTTCTCATTGGTCGTCATAAACCAGCCAATCAGAATAGTAGCGACAGTAAACCATTAAAACCTATGGAGAACTATTGACCAATCAAAATCAAAGGCGGGACAGTTCAACATACAGTAAAAATGCAGAAAATAGCTGATTGGCTCAGCTAGCGGGGGCTTGGCTATCCCAGCCAATCAGAGCGCGAGCTACTTCTCCCATTGTAGTCTATGGAGAGATCGGCGCAATGCAATCCCGGCGCTCAGCGCCGTGCGGCATGGAGTATGAATAAAAAAATAATTTTTATTAAGTGTAAAATATTATCAGATAAAGAGCTGAAACCTTCTCTAAAAATAAATCAGTTAAATCCCTAACAACGCGTTTGTTGCCGAGACCGGCGCTACATCGGGAATTGCAATATAGAGTTTTGCCGGGAAATACAGTAATTCAAATTCTGTATGCTCTTCTCATTGGTCGGCATAAACCAGCCAATCAGAATAGGAGCGACAGGGACCCATTATAACCTATGGAGAAATATAGACCATTCATATTCAAAGGCGGGACAGTTCAAAATACAGTAAAAATGCAGAAAAGAGCTGATTGGTTGAGCTAGCGGGGGCTTGGCTATCCTATCAGAGCGTGAGCTACTTTCTCATAGAGTTCTATGGGGAAAAGAAATGCAGAGCGAGCTCTGTTTGTGATTGGCTAACTTAAAAGAGGCGTGGTTATTTGGACCAATGAGAGAGCGAGCGACGCTCTTATGGGTTTTCTAATGCAATCTGGAATAAAACTGTACATGGCCGAAATCAAATGATAAGACTACAGAAGTTGTACCGATGTGCATATAAAATGAATAATAATAAGATTACATTAGAAAACCCATAAGAGCGTCGCTCGCTCTCCCATTGGTCCAAATAACCGCGCCTGTTTTAAGGTAGCCAATCACAAACAGAGCTCACTCTGCATTTCTTTTCCCCATAGAACTCTATGAGAAAGTAGCTCGTGCTCTGATTGACCGGGATAGCCAAGCCCCCGCTAGCTCAACTAATCAGCTCTTTTCTGCATTTTTACTGTTTTTTTAACTGTCCCGCCTTTGATTTTGATTGGTCTATATTTCTCCATAGGTTAGAATGGGTCCCTGTCGCTCCTATTCTGATTGGTCAATATTCCTCCATAGGTTAGAATGGGCCACTGTCGCTCCTATTCTGATTGGCTGGTTTATGCCGACAAATGAGAAGAGCTTAAACTATTTGAATTACTGTATTTCCCGGCAATTCTCTATATTGCAATCCCCGATGTAGCGCCGATCTCGGTGACAAACGCGTTGTTAGGGATTTGACTGATTTATTAGAGAATAGAGAATATTTTACACTTAATAAAAATTATTTTTTTAATCAGACTCCATGCCGCACGGCGCTGAGAGCCGAGATTGCATTGCGCCGATCTTTCCATAGACTACAATGGGAGAAGTAGCTCGTGCTCTGATTGGCTGGGATAGCCAAGCCCCCGCTAGCTCAACCAATTAGCTCTTTTCTGTATTTTTACCGTATTTTGAACTGTCCTGCCTTTGATTTTGATTGGTCTATATTTCTCCATAGGTTAGAATGGGTCCCTGTCGCTCCTATTTTGATTGGTCAATACTCCTCCATAGCTTATAATGGGTCACTGTCGCTCCTATTCTGATTGGCTGGTTTATGCCGACCAATGAGAAGAGCTTAAGCAATTTGAATTACTGTATTTCCCGGCAATTCTATATATCGCAATTCCTGATGTAGCGCCGGTCTCGGCGACAAATGCGTTGTTCGGGATTTCATTAATTTATGTTTATAGAAGGTTTCAGCTCTTTTGCAGATAATATTTTCCACCTAATAAAAATGATTTTTTTTATCATACTCCATGCCGCACGGCGCTGAGAGCCAAGATTTCATTGCCCCGATCTCTCCATAGACTACAATGGGACAAGTAGCTCGCGCTCTGATTGGCTGGGATAGCCAAGCCCCCGCTAGTTCAACTAATCAGCTCTTTTCTGCATTTTTGCTGTATTTTGAATTGTCCCGCCTTTGAATTTGATTGGTTCTAACTTCTCCATAGGTTATAATGGGTCCCTGTCGCTCCTATTCTGATTGGCCAGGTTTGCCAAGCCCCCGCTAGCTCAACCAATCAGCTCTTTTCTGCATTTTTACTGTATTTTGAACTGTCCCGTCTTTGATTTTGATTGGCCCAAACTTCTCCATAGGTTTTAATGGGTCACTGTCGCTCCTATTCTGATTGGTTGGTTTTTGCCGACCAATGAGAATAGCTTACAGAATTTGAATTACTGTATTTCCCAGCAATTTCATATATCCAAATTCCCGATAGAGCGCTGTTCTGGATTTTTGGAAAGTGATTTTATCTATGTATTTTTTTTAGTAGGTTTCAGCTCTTTTTCTGATAATGTTTGACGCCTTTATAAAGGCGATTTTTTTGATTCATACTCCGCACGGACATCTTTAATGATTTCTCGCTGTTTTCCAGCCTGTCTCGAATCGGAATACATGTGAGGCGCAGTCCCGCACTGCGCCTAAGTCCCACACTGCGCCCCACACACTGGTGAGGCACGGTGAACTTTTCACCGCATGTATGAGCGCACCTCCTCGGACGGCGAATCTTAGGCACAGCCCCGCACTGCGCCTTAGTTCCGCACTGCGCCTCACACACTGGCGAGGCGCGGCGAACTTTTCACCGCATGTATGAGCGCACCTCCTCGGACGGCGAATATTAGGCTCAGCCCCGCACTGCGCCTTAGTTCCGCACTGCGCCTCACACACTGGCGAGGCACGGCAGACTTTACATGATATGTATGAGCGCACTACCTCGGGCGGCGAATCTTAGGCGCAGCGCCGCACTGCGCCTCACACATTGGCGAGGCGCAGCGGACTTTACATAGTCTGTATGAGCGCGCCCCAGCGCCGAAATAAATCAGGCGAAAAATTTCGCTGGAAAACTGGCGGAAAGGTGCACTCCGACGTGGCGAGCTTCATACATGTGGCCCAAAGTTTTTGCCTCTAGGCACAACAGTCCTAGGTTCAAATCACTGCAGAAGCCAAACCTATGGGTTTTTTTTTCTCTTTATCAATGCATAAACCTCATAGTGGTTTCTTTTTTGTTTATTTGCACTGTTGACTAATTACTAAGGAGGACAAAAATTAAATGTAAAGGTAAATTATTTTGTAGGATATCTTTATCATAGAAAAGTGTTTGGTTCCTTACTTACAGTGGGTTGCAAAAATATCCGTGCCCTTTAAACGGTTCCTCATTTTTAAAAGTTACATCCACAAACTTAAATGTGTTTTATTGATATTTTATATGATAGAGCAGAACAAAGTAGCAAGTATTTGTGAAGTGTAAAGGAAATAATAAGCGCTTTTCCAAGTTTTTTAAATTAAAAAACTCAAAAGTATGATGTGCATATGTATTCAGCCCTTCTGAGTCAATAATTTGCAGGAACACCTTTATCTGCAATGACAGCTGCAGTCTGTTGGGGGATGTCTCTACCATCTTTGCACATCTAGAGGCTGGTATTTTTGCCCATTCTTCTTAGCAAAATAGCTCTAGCTCCGTCAGATTACTTGGCAAATGTCTGTGAACAGCAATTTTCAAGTCATACTACAGATTTTCAATGAGATTTATGTCTGGACTTTGACTGGGGCATTTTAACACAATGCCACCACCTTGCTTTATCGTGGGGATGGTGTGTTCAGGGTGATGTGCAGTGTTAGCTTTCCTCCACACATAGGGCCACATGTATGAAAACTGTCTAGGTCTAAAACTCACTTTGTTGCCCATAGTAACTAATCAGAGCGCCCCTCTCATTTTTCCAGAGCACTATATGAAATAAGAGGGGCGCTCTGATTAGTTGCTATGGGAAACAAAGTGAATTTTAGACTTAGACAGTTTTCATACATGGGGCCCATATTGTTTGCCATTTAGACCAAAAATTTTAATTTTCGTCTCATCTGACCAGAGCACCTTTTTATATGCCTTACATAGCTTTTTGCAAACTACAAATGTGACCTTTTATGGCATGCTTTTAAAAAGGCCTTTCTTCTTGCCACTCTTCCATTAAGGCCAGATTTATGGAGTACATGTGTTATGTGCCTATTCAGGAGGCAGCACAGTACTCTGTCTGCAAGGTATGACAGAGACTGCGCTTTTGGCCATGAATTTTATCTGTATTGCAGGGTACTTACACTGTTTGAACACGGTCTGATTCTGTGCTGAATGGTGTGATTGACAGCTCTGCCATACCCATCTGGTTCTCTGATAGCCCTGCTTGAGTGGTGAGTGACAGCTGCCTTCTTCACTCACCTTTCTTGCCTGTTCTGTGTGGTCTGGGTGTCAGAGGGCCAGTCCAAACACAGCCTAGACTGGAACTCTGACATCCCTCAAGTAGATCACTTCTGCTCAGCAGCATTGCCGGTTATAGTCTTTGGCTTGAACTGGTATAATGTGTATTTTATTTTGTATCAACTGGAATTCTGACCTTTTGCCTGCCTTTTGACCTCTGTTTCTGCCTGTCATTCGGTATTGCTTTTTCTCTTGCTGGTTTTTACCCTTTTTTGCCCGACTAGCCTGCTATTGTGTTTTGTCTCTTGTCTGTTCTGTTTTTGCACGTACTCAGGATAGGGACCACCGACCAGTTGTCACTTACCACTCAGGGTCACGTCGGAAAGTAGGCAGGAACAGATTTGGGGGGCTTAGGGTTAGGGCTCACAGTCTGTCCCTATCTGTTTATCTGCTTTGGGGGTCCCTTACAGCATGACTAATTCTCCCACCTGAGCTGCAGATGTCTGGACCTCTTGGTTGCTTCTTTAATTAGGAAGCAGTTTAAGTAGGAAGCAGTTGTACCTTACGCCTTCCATTTACAGATGATGGATTGAACAGTGATCCGTGAGATGTTCAGAAGTTTGGCTATTTTTTAAAACCTTACCCTGCAATACACTTTGCCACATCCTGAGCTGTCTTGTGTGTTACATGGTTTTCAAGATGAAGTTTGTTCACTAATGTTTTCTAACAAACCTCTGAGGCTTTAACAAAACAGCTGTAGTTATACTGAGAATAAATTACATACATATATACTCTATTTACTAATTGAGTAACTTCTATAGGCAATTGGTCACATTGGATTTTATTTAAGGGTATCAGTGTATAGGAGGCTGAATACATATGCGTGACACACTTTTCAGTTTTTTAATTTGCAGAAATATGGAAAAGCACATTTTTTCTTCCATTTCACAAATACTAGCTACTTTGTGTTGCTCCATCACATACAATATAAATAAAATACATTTTAGGTTGTAGCTATAACATTTGAAAAGTCTGTACAGAGGGGAGGGGGATGAGTAGGGTGTGGCCAAAGAAGCAGAGAAAAGCACACAGATACATGAATTAATTGTTATATCTTTTGCCAGTGTTTAATTCACAGCTAACCCTGCTTATTACAGTTCTGTATATCCTCCATAATGCTTCTGCAGGTAATGGTGTGCTATAGAGATATAGGGAAACAAGATCTCTCCTTCTGTTTTTACGTACTGTACAGAAGACATCATAGCAGGTAGTCTCCACTCACTACCTCACGGATAAGATGGAGCCTACTGAGTGAAAATTATTGAAAATTTTAATGTACATGTTAACGTTAAGAATGCCCAGAAATAGTGCTGTTACACACACACACACACACACACACACACACACACACACACACACACACACACACACACACACACACACACACACACACACACACACACACACACACACACACACACACACTTATCTTGAAAAGTTATCTGAAGGTGCAAGTACACTTTAAACATGCATCTTAAACACTTTTGATTTCTGATTGCATAGAGAGGAGTGGTCCTTCCATAGACATTTATCACCTATTCACAGCATAAGTAATAAATAATAAACTAATTGTTGGGCTTCTTACCACTGGGACCTCTACCACTCTCTAAAACGGGGGCCCCAATTCCTCAATCCTTATGCAACAATTTTGAAAGTAGTGTCAGACGTTTATAACCTAGCTTTTCAGTGCTGCTATAGCTGCCAAAAAATTTACGTCAAAACATAAGAATATTAAGCTGGAAAACAATCTGATGATTTCCAAGGGACACTGTGGTGAGCATGCTCTTTATGTGCTGCATTTATTGTGATGGGAGGGGAAGGAGGGCCGACACGCTGAGGTGTGTTCTGTCAATCATTTATTTTCAGTTATGTGATTAGATTTCACCTGCCTCCAGCTCTATAATATAATATAAGTGTACATTTTCTTTGTAGTTCTGCCCTCTGGTGGCTAAGCTGGAAAACAGCCTTTTGATTTTTATAAGGAGACTGTAGTGAGCATGCTCTGCGTTATATGCTGCAGGTTCTCTGCTGGGGGGGCAGGAGAGGAGGGAGGAGGAGTTGAGCTGTGTTCTGTCAATCATCTATATTTTTAATTATGTGATTGTGTGTTATCTGCCTCAAGCTCTATAACTGAAGTGCACATTTCCATTGTGATTATGCCCTTTGATGATAATAAGATGGCTGTTGACCCTTCCCCAATCAATCCATTTCAATCCCACAAATTGAAATGTCATCGCTAAAAATCTAACTAGTGTAGGAACTTCATTTTTTCATTTCAAAAAGAATCAAGGGAAATAGTACTGGAATATTTGCAATATCAAATATCAAAAAATATGTTGAACAAAAAAAAGGTATTTAATAAATACTTCATTTTTTGACAATTCGTGTCTTTACAATACTTTGATAAGTTTCTTGTTTTACTTTGCATGTTTGAGTGAATGTCAGAGAGGACTTTAATAACTGTTTCTTATCTATTTCAGATTGACCTTCTGCAGAACTGCGGTTAAATTCCAAAGGAAGGATATTATTTGTAGTCTGTCAAGATGTCATAAATTGTGCCCATCATAAATCTTCAGCCTGCGACCACATTGCTTATACCAAAATGTCAGGCCTTGGTCCTTCAGTTCCTTTACCAGAAGAAGCAGGAAATGGGACATTTTTGGAACTGTTCCCTACCTCTCTGTCAACATCAGTGGATTCTTCATCATCAGCACCCAACCGATTATCAAACGTTTATGTCTATGTGTCCATCTTTCTTAGCCTCTTGGCTTTCCTCCTCCTGCTGCTAATCATTGCTCTTCAGAGACTTAAAAATATTATATCTTCTACATCATCTTACCCAGAATATACCAGTGATGCAGGGAGCTCCTTTACTAATTTTGAAGTTTGTAGCATATCTTCCCAGAGGTCGTCTTTTTCTAACCTTTCTTCATAGAAAGAGATAAAAGGGAATTAATAAAGACAGGGAACCTGGAAATATTGCATGTGACTTACACCTTTGAAATCCAGTAGACATCCCTTATTCTGTTTGAAATCATGCTGCTTTTTAACTCAATTTTGCTTTTGTCATTTATCTGTTTCATCTGCTTTGTGCCCAATTTCAGCCTACATGAATGTTTCTCTTAATAAATAAACTCATAAAGCAAATGTAGTCCCTCTTATCAGGATTCTCACAGAGATCAAAGCTATTTATACTATAGAGCCCTCAATCTAAGCACCAACCTGAGCTACAGAATGTGCTGCAAATTGTACAAGTCTGATTCTTCACAACGATCTTTAAATATGTGGAACCAGAAAACTTTATCCAAAAAGAACAATTATGGACAGGTTAAAAATAAGAATCAATGCAAAGAATGACCTAGCATAAAACATAACTTTTAATAGAATGTCTCAATAAAATTAGTATATATAAGAAAACTACTGTATTATAAATAGCAGGTGAGTACACGTGATGTTAAATTACAATACCATTAAACGAAATTATAATATTGATATTTAACATTTCGCGTACTCAACTGCTATATATAATAATTTTATTTATTCCCCTTTACTTGTCTTTGTTCTGTATCAAAATTTTTTTATATGTATTCTTTTGGGACTAATTTTATTGAGATATCCTATTAAAAGTTATGTTTTAGGCTAGGTCATTCTTTGCAGTGATTCCTTCATACACCTGACATATGTGTCCTCCTTTGTGTGTTTATACAGGTTCAAATACTTGTATACTACAGAATAGGACACGTGGAAGGTTAGTGATTGGCACCATATTAGACAGCTCCAGTAAGTTACAATAATTCATAGTAAGATGATGTTAAGACTTTACATGTTAAAAAAGTGTCTTTACAGAACACATGTTCCATTGAATATATTTTATTTTTTGTACAACAGATATATGGAAAGAACTAGCCCATTGTAGGCACCACAGTAACATGGCCCAAAATTAGGATATGTAAAAGGGTCCCCTAACTATCATGAGTCATTTATAGTACTGTTTATGCTATCTACAATACATGAAAAAACTTTGAGATTCTTAGTTTACACGTTTTGATAAAAAAAATGCTTAAGCCACCCCCGGCTTACAACGGGATCTCAAGGCGGGTGGTCCTACTGTATTCTTACCTCTCACTAGAGTCAAATTCAGACTTCTCATAGGGTCAACCGACCTCCATAATCCAGAGAGAAAAATAAAAAAAGCACCAACCCTGCAAGCATACTGCACTGATATAACAACCTGTGGAAGTGGGCGGGGTGCAAGAGACCAAAATGGAGGCATCCATTCCTCCCTATATAGTTTAAAAGCAATATATGCCAAATACAACGTATAGTTCTGCACAAAAAAACATTTCTGAAAAACACAATGTGAACCTGGGTGCCACTGGCTTGGCTGCGGCATATGTATATACACGCACTCCAATACCAGTGGCACACCATCTGCTAAAAGGGCTATACAATACATGGAAACCTCTAAAGAAGCATTTATGCTATCTACAATACATGAAAAAACTTTGAGATTCTTAGTTCCCATGTTTTGATCAAAAAATGCTTAAGCCACCCTCAGCTTAAAACGGGATCTCATGGCGGGTGGTCCTACGGTACTCTTACCTCTCACTAGAGTAATTTATAGTACTGGTCTCTAAAATTAACCCTTGGGTCTCATTAGGCCCCATGGAATAAAGAGAACCCATAACATTGAAAATGCAGTGAGATCTGCTAGCAGCATGTTACAGAGCCGGAGGAGTCAAATATAGTGATATATAGTCTTGTAGGAAAGAATTTAGCATTTCTTGTTATTTTTTGCTCTAAAACCCTGCTTCTTGTCTGCATTGGTGACTAACAGTTATTTTTGTATGTATACTAATACAGGAAAGGCTGTCAATCACTGAGTTGGACCACCCACTGAACGTCTTCACCCAGAAAGAGCAGGGACTTAGATCAATAAATGACAAATTATACTAAATCTTTTCCCACAAAACTATTTATCACTCTTATCAGCTCCTTCCGCTCTGGTAAATGCTATCAGTAGATCAACCTTCATGTTCAACATGACAGGTTCACTTTAAGTACAACTGCAACCTCTGCATTTTAAATAGTTACAGACCTAAATCTAAGCATTTAAGCAGACACAGGATGGAAACATAGAAAATATGGAATTTACCAAACAGATATTCTATACATTTATTTCCTGTAGCTTATGAAGCAAAAACATATTACACAGCACTGTACCATTGCAAGGAAAATAATTGCACCCATTGGTATTACCTGGATTTCTGTATTAGTTGCTAATAAAATCTGGTTGAATTATTATATGTTTTAATTATATACACACAATGTAACTAAAGTATTAATACACAAACAATTGTACTTTCCATGACTTTTATAGAGCGTGTTGAGTAAACATCTACAGTGCAGGGATACAATGTAAGTGAACTCTTAAATTGAATAACCCATAGACCCCCTTTAGCAGCAATCACTTTCAGCAAATGTTTAATGTCACAGCTAATAAGATTTACAAAAATTTGGCCCATTGCTCCCTGCAAATGTTTTTCAGTTTTTCAATATTTCTGGGATGCCATGTGTGCATAGCTCCCTTCTTGCCACAGTATCTCAATAGGTTTGAGGTAAAACTCTGACTTCCCAATTCCAGAACACAAATCTTTTTTTATCAACCGTTACTTAGTTGATTCTCTTGTGCTGTGGTTCATTGTCTTCTTGTAGGTCATGGATTGCTGCCCTTTCATATTTCTGAAAAATATTTTGATGCACCTTTGAAATAATTGTTCCTCCAAAGACAGCAAAGCAGCTTCAAAAATAATGATTCCTCCATCATGCTTTACAGTGATATGAGGTTTAGATATGCAGTGTTCGTTTTCCTTCAAACATAGTATTTTGAATTTATGCTAAAAATAATTTCACTTTTTTTGCTATGTGTATAGTGTGTTTTCCCAGAAAAATAGAGGAATCCAGGAGGACTCTAGCAATCTTGAGATTATACACACTGCCACCATACCTGAATGCCATAGGCTTCCTTTGTGGTGTCCTTCTACGTACACCATTCTTATTCAATGTTTTTCTAATAGTTGTTTTTGAAGTTTGTAGAATCTTGTGTAGGTCTTTTGCTGTCATTACCTGTGGCTTGCTTCTCACCTCTTACATGATTGCACATTGTGCTTATGGAATAATGCCCCCTACTCTGGAGAGAAGCAACAATGCGCCAGAGCTTGTCATATAACTTTTGTACAAATCTATACCAATTTCAAAGTGGTATGGATGAGACAAATTTTGTCAAAGAACGGGACATGTAAAAAGTGCTGTGAGACACTTTCATACATACTGGCGCCTTCTACACTACTTTAAAGAGATTTAAAACTGTTGAGTCGGCGCCAGTTTTCATACATGTCACCCCCAGTGTTTGTATATTTTATGTTGACCTCTTACCACTGGTCATATTTGGTTTTGTTGTCCAAAAATGGCTTTTAAATACAATGCAATGTATGACTATGCTATACACTTGATGATGCATACCATGTGAATATGTGAAACGCGCTGTGATATTTTACAATTTATAATTTTTATTGGTACTTTTTAAATACTGTGCCAATAAAACGTTAAACTTTATATTTTTAAGAATCGTTTTCAATAGAGCACAATTTTACTTCTGCGAACTTATAGCCACATTGTAGTCAGTAGAACCCTAAATCTCGTTTTTGGTTTTCAACTCATTTATGAGATTACTTTACTAACATAGAACAGAATGGAATATTATGCACAAATGAGTGCCTGAGCAGACACTTTCAGGTACCCAGTTACTTAGATGAGACATACAATTAGATTTTGATGGCATATCATATCAATATGCCATCTGAGTGTATGGTGGAAACACCCTTTTAAGCCCTAAACGCCAACCGTCTTTTACATAGTTACATATTTTGTAAGGCCAAAAAAGACAGACGTCCATCCAGTTCAGCCTATTGTGATAAAGTGTTGATCCAGAGGAAGGCAAAAACCCCCAAGAGGTAGAAGAAAATTTTCCTCATTTTAGGGAAAACATTCCTTCCCAACTCTAATCTGGCAATCAGAATAAATCAATGTCCCTTCTTCAGAATCTTAGTCCCTATAACTTGTTATATTATTACATTCTAGAAATGCATCCAGACCATCCATTATTGAACTTTGTTAGTGAATTTACCATGACAAGTTCCTCTGGCAGAGAGTTCCACAGTCTCACTGCTCTTGCAGTAAAGAATCCCTTTCTATGTCTAAGCGGAAGCCTCCTTTCCTCAAGACATAGAGGGTGCCCCCTTGTTCTGGATACAGTCCTGGGTATACAGTAAATAGATCTTGGGAGAGATCTCTATATTGACCTTTGATGTATTTAGACATATTTATTATGTCCCCCCAAAGCCATCTTTTCTATAAACTAAATAACCCTAATCTTGCTAATCTTTCAGGGTATTGTAGTCCACCCAGTCCTTTTATTATTCTTGTTGCCTGTCTTTGAACCTGTTCAAGCTCTGCATTGTCTTTCCTGTGCACTGGTGCCCAAAACTGTACACAATATTCCATGTTTGGTCTAACCAGGGACTTGTATAATGGGAAAATGATTTTCTCATCGTGTGCATCTATGACACTTATAATACACCCCATGATCATATTCGCCATGGCAGCTGCTGCCTGACACTAGCTGCAACAATTAAGTTTACTGTCCACGAGGATTCTCAAGTCCTTCTCCAGTCACTTTTTCCTAGCATTTTTCTGTTTAACAAGTAATCATAGAATGGATTTTTCCTTCCCATGTGCATAACCTTGCATTTATCTGTGTTAAATCTAATCTGCCACTTCTCTGCCCAGGTCTCCAACTTTTCCAGAATCCCTTATAATAAAACATTTTCCTCTAATGTGTTGATTACTTTACAGAGTTTAGTATCATCTGCAAAGATCGATATTCTACTGTGCAATCCATGTGTAAGATCGTTAATGAAAATATTAAAGAGGATAGGGCCCAATACTGAGCCCTGTGGTACCCCACTAGTAACAGGGATCCAGTCTGAGTATGTACTGTTAATCCCCAACTTTTGTTTTTTATCACTGAACTAGTTACCTACCCACTTGCACACATTTTCCCCCAGTCCAAGCATTCTCATTTTATTTACCAACCTTTTATGTGGTACAGTATCAAATGCTTTAGAAAAATCTAGATATATAACATCCAATGCCTCGCCTCAATCCAGTCTAGAACTAACCTCCTTATAAGAGCCAATGAGATTAGTTTGACAGGACCGATCCTTCATAAACGCATGTTGGAACGGCGTTATACATTTATTTTCAGTGAGATACTCCAGGATAGCATCTCTGAGAAAACCTTCAAACATTTTACCTGCAACAGAGGTTAAACTTACCGGCCTATAGTTTCCAGGATCACTTGTTTGAATATTGGCACCACATTTGCTATGCGCCAATCTTTTGGGACATACACCGTTATCATACAGTCCATAAATATTAAGAATAGGGTCCTGTCTATAACATTACCTATTTCCCTTAGGACATCGGGGTGTATATCAACAGGACCTGGTTATTTGTCTCTTTTAATCTTCTTAAGATGGAGCTGCACGAGACTTCTGATTCCGTCGCGTACATGTAGGCAGCAGGGAGAAGGAGCTCCGGCGCTGATCCTCGAGAAACAAGGAGATTCCCTCGCTCCCACGGAACCCAAAGCAGCTGCATATAGCAGCTATCACCCGACAGCACATAGCGGAACACCCCTGACCACCCGAGACAGTGCGGGGGAACCACTCACCTCAGCCCCGTGGTGCAGAGACCGACCGCGTGTGTCTCCAAGATGGCGCCCGATCCACCCCCTGCAATGAGGAGCAACAGAAGCGCGTCTCAACCGCAAGTATCATCAGGGGACAGTGAAAGCAGTGACCAGGAGACAGGGGCAACAAGCTTGGCAACCAACTGTAAAGCTTTGGCGCATAAAGTAGCCAAGTTAATAGCACCAGATATCAAAGCATCTTTGACTACCCTGATAACAGGGACAATGAGAAAGATTCAGGAGGACATAGGTGCCCATACTGCCCAGATAGCAGAACTTGAGCAGAGAACCAGTAATGTGGAGGATAATATACTAGGGGTGAAAAGCAATCTTTATAAGGTCCTGAGACTCAACAAATCCTTGCAAGACAAGGTGGACGACCTTGAAAACCGTTCAAGGCGTAACAACGTCCGCATAATCGGGCTGCCAGAGTCCATATCACAGTCCCAGCTACCAAAAATCTGCTCACATGACATCCCGAAAAACTTAGGGGGTGCCACTGTAAAGTTGAAAAGCACTAAACCCCCTGGGGGTGGCGAAGGCCCCTAATGGGGGGAGCTGGGAAGACCCAGGCGGTCATAGTGCGCTACTTTGACTTTGCCGAAAAATCACTTATCTTACAATCCTTCAGGAAAAAAAAGAGGAAAAGTGGCAATAAAAGGACATAACATTTTAATGTTTGCTCATTCCTCTGCGGAGGTGATAATAAAAGGAGGGCCTTTTCTCTGGTGTGCAGTGATCTGGTGCAAAAACAAATCCGGTTTTCATTGCAATTCCCCGCAACTTTGCGTATCTTTCTACAGAATGGCAGGACTGAGTCTTTCCTTACACCGGAAGCAGCAAATGCCTTCTTAATAGAGATGGAGCAGAACAAGGATGCAGCAGGAAAGGAACACCTGGAGGGACAGAGAGACCTAGGAAGAGGTTGGAGAACACCGGGCTCATCACAGGACTTATCACCATCTCAGTCCCCATCGAGACAAGAACAGGCAGGAACGCAGGGACTACCTCCCCACACTGCAAGGAAACGATGAGTGACATTTATGATGGTTTTGCAAGTTATGATGTCTATCTTAGAGGGGCAAAAGTCTAAATTGTGGAAATTTTGAATAGGAGGTGCCATTTTGGAAATCAATATGACTTATAGGGGTTTTTTAGATCTATAGAGATCTAAGCTTATGTACGAGGTTCAAAGAGGGTTGGGCGGGAGGAGGGGAAGTGGAGCTGTATGAGACCCCTGGCTAGCTGGGAGGGAGGAGGGATGCAGGAGAAATGCATGTACGAAAAAAGTGGAGTCAGCAAACAGATGTTGAAGCCGATAGGGCTATGTTGTAGCAAAGGTTTTAAAAGTTTTATAGTTCTAGGTTTTTCCACGGGTACAATTTCAATGAGGATGCTAGGTCCAAGATACACAGCAGAAGGGGGGTGAAATCCCAGCAGGAGGCCAATCAGATAAGTGAACAAAGGGTGCTAAGAAACTAAACTTTACCCTTCCGATGACTAAGATTATTACATGGAATGTGAAGGGGCTTAAATCCCACCACAAAAGGAGGATGATCCTCCGCCACTTGAAAAAACTTAAGGGGGACATAATAACGTTACAAGAGACGCATTTGAAATTAGAAGATATTCAGAGGATGAATAAGATGTGGGTGGAAGAAGTGGTGGGCTCGCCAGCAGTAGGAAACAAAGTAGGAGTCTTGTTGTTGATACATCGGCAGGCACAATGTGCATTAGTAACGTCCAAGACTATCAGGGAGGGTAGGATTCTTCACGTGATTTTGAATACTCCAGCAGGGCGACTGAGCCTCTATAATGTCTATGCTCCTAACAATCCTGAAAGGGAGTTTTTTAGGGAGCTGAACTCTCGTATATTACAAGATACTGAGGCACAGATTGTAGTGGCAGGAGACTTCAACTGCGTCATGGAGTCGGGGGAGGACAGGAGAAGGGCAAATCAAGGCTTAGGGCAGACAAGCCACACCCCATCTCTATTGCAAAAATTGACAGAGTCTACTGGTCTCAGGGATGCGTGGAGACAAAGTTTCCCGGAGGGAAGGGAATACACTTTCTTCTCTAACGCCCAAAATTCGTGGTCGAGGCTGGATTACATTCTCCCTAATAATATCGTTATGAGAAAAGTCACAGAGGTCAAGATTTGGGACATGGTAATATCCGATCATGCTCCAGTTTCACTTACCATACAAAATACGCATCCAAAGGGCACGGATATCTTTTGGCGGTTCCCAACCTTTCTGGCCCAAGATGAGGACTTTCGAACGAAACTACGTGGGTGGTGGTTAGAATATTCAGGGGATAACAAAGAGCACAATGATGCCCCATTTTTGTTTTGGGACACTGCAAAAGCGGTAATACAGGGACGGATACTGGCATACACCTCGGGAATCAAGAAACGGGCGCACAAAAAATATCTAGAGGCAACTTCCAATCTGAGGAGCTCTTATACTAAATTCACTAACTCTTTGTCAATGGAAGACAAACAGAAGTGGAAACAAGCGAAACTGGAATATGAGATTTGGCAGGAGAAGGTAGGAAAAATTTATAGTACTCGCCAACAGGCTGATTACTTCAAATTTGGCAACAAATCAGGTAAATTATTAGCCAATATGGCCAGGGGAAGAGATAGGCCACACATCGTCCACTCAATGAGAAATTCGGCAAATGTAACCTATACTAACCCGAAAGAAATTAATAACATATTCAAGTAATACTATGATAGGCTCTATAGGGCAGATCCCCAGGAGAAAGATTTTAAGCCCTTTTTGGACAGTGTCACATTGCCAACACTATCAGAGGAGGATTGTGCCCTGTTGAATGCTCCGATCATAGCCGAGGAGATTACAAACACTATCAAAGCCCTCCCGAATCATAAAGCGCCGGGCCAAAACGGCCTGAGTTCAGAATTTTATAAAATTCTCGCACCAGATATAGTCGAGGACCTGAAAAAAGTGTTCGAAAATATTATTGCCACAAAAAGAATGTTAGACTCAGCTACCACAGCTTACATTAAGGTGCTCCCCAAACAAAGAAAGGAACCATCCGACCCGGGCTCCTACAGGCCAATTTCTTTAATCAACCAAGATGCAGATTTTCTCAAAAATTATGGCCAATCGATTAGCACAGATCCTTCCTAAGCTAATTAGCTCCTATCAAAATGGGTTTGTCAAGGGGAGATCGGGGGTAATTAATATTAGGTCAGTTTTGGCGGTTCAGGATGCCCTCTCTGGTAGCAAATTGAGAAACGACACACCGGCACTTTTTGCCCTTGATGCGGAAAAGGCATTTGACAATGTCGAATGGCCCTGGTTAAATGCAGTTATGGATAGAATAGGTATTTATGGGGAATTTAGAGATTTCCTGACGGCAATATATAGGGACCCCAAAGGCAAGGTCAATACGCCAGGATTCCTGTCAGAACCTATAAAACTTCAGAAAGGGACAAGGCAAGGGTGCCCTCTGTCACCTTTACTTTTTAATTTAGCATTAGAACCGCTTATTATCAACCTATTAACATCTGACACGTACTAAGGCATTATGGTAGGAAAGGAGGAGGTTAAGCTATGTGCGTTTGCAGATGACCTATTACTCTTTGTACGCTCCCCTAATCAACATCTAGAGCCGATTACAAAGTAGCTGGCAATTTGGGGAGGCTGCATGGGATACAAGATCAACATAACCAAGAGTCAATTGCTATTTCTAGGTAACGTTCCTGACCTCTCAGATCTAAGAGTAAAGGTGGGGATATCCAAGACGCATATCACATAACTAGGTATAAAAATTGGAAAAGACACATCGTCCCTATATCAGTTAAACTACACCCCACTGATAGAAAGAATAGGGAGAGAATTGGAAAAATGGAAATCGTTGCCTTTGTCACTGTTCGGAAGGGCCTACCTTTTGAAAATGGTGAGCTTTTCTCGAATACTATATCCACTCCAGAACATCCCTCTACTACTACGTCATAAAGATGTGAAAAAACTACCAGCTGCCTTTACAGCTTTTCTCTGGAAAAACAAGAGACCGCGGATTGCCTATAAAAAACTGACACTAACAAAAAGGGGGGGAGGTCTACAACTGCCGGACATACACCTATATAATTTAGCGGCTCTGCTGCGACATGCTAGAGATTGGCTGCATGGAACTTGCCATTTTTTAGAGCAGCAACTAGCAGGTGCATTTTCACTCAGAGCATTATTACATACCCCTTACAAATACTTACCTAGTATAGCAAAGCACAGTGTGACATTGAGAGACACAGTGGCCGCGTGGAAGTCTATAAGAAAAATATATGGACTCCCCATGAACATATCAAAGTATGCCCCATTATGGGACCTTCCCACTTTACTGCAAGGCAGAGATAATAAATTCTACCATGTGGGGAGGAGGTATAATATCAGGCATATATCGGACCTAATATATACCACAGAAAATAGTTTTTTTAGCTGGGAAGAAATGAGAGCCAAATATAACCTAGCACCTAGCAAAATCTTTCAATACACACAGTGTATCCACTTTTGTAAAAGCCAGGTAAGGAATATGGCGACAGTGGAAGCCACAAGGGATTTTGACACTCTAATTGGCCAAAAAGGCAATAAACACTCACTGTCTACTCTATATTATCACCTAAAGGAAAAAGCACTGCACACGACAAGCGATCAATGCTTCATGACATGGGATGTGGATCTGGGGGGACCCGAGGTCAGATAACAGATTAAACTAGGTCTTGCAAAGGTGAGAGGCCTCATAGTCAATGAAAACTGGAGGGAAATGGTGTTCAGGCTGGCCCATAAGGCCACATATGCCTTCAACATTCCCTATAGGGACACACAAGCCCATTATCGACGAGAGTGCCCAAAGTGTAGACTGAAACGGGCGGATCTGCTTCACGGTATGTGGCATTGCCCAAAGCTGATAAAATATTGGGAGGATGTGCTTGCCTTTATAGAATAAGTATGGGCATTTAGGGTACCTGATGTCCCGGTTAGCAATATATTTCACTTTATCCCAAGGGAGGGAATGGAAGACAATGAATCACAGTCAACAATAAACAACAAAGGAATACATCTTACACTTCTGGCAACCAAAAAATGTATTTTAAGACATTGGTTAGAGGATAGAACTCCTAGTTAAAAGAAGTAATAGATATCTTAAAGAATTTCTTGACAATGGAATAGAAATTGGCAGAAGGGAATAAGGGGGATACACCACAATTTTTTTTAAAAAATGGAAACAATTTATTATAAAAGTTTTCTCAGATATAGAGATCACGACTCTAATGAATCCATTTAGACTTACCTCATATTACCTTCTGCAGAAAATGAAGAGATCCCTGGGAAGACTGATCATTGGGGACAACAGCTAAGAGGATGAATAAAGGGCTGTCAGGGGATACAGAGAAAGTGGTGGAGACCATCGGCTCTGGAGGCCAGAATACAGCAGTCCTTTATTTTAAATGGGTACGCCGGGTTTTTTATAAATTTTTCCAAAAAAAAAGGGGGAAATTAAAAGGAGGTT